>CAUYQG010095541.1:0-31722 GCA_963574415.1 Tarsius wallacei
CTGTGTGCTGTCAAATCCTACAACTTACCTCTGAAACAGAGGTCACTGGATGAGGGGATGGCAGGGTGCTTAACAAACATCCAAACATTGCAGCCAGACCACAGGCCTCTCTGGAGATGGCCTGGGCGTCAAGGGCTGAGAAAAAGAGATCGAGAGAAAGAGAGAGAAAGAAAAAAGAAAATGAGAGGGAGAGAGAGAGGAGGAGAGACAGCGCTAGAGAGAAAGAGACAGAAAGAGAAAGCAAGAGAGAGAGGAGAGAGAGACCAGAGAGAGAGAGAACCCACATTTTCCACTGTGACCCTCCATTCCACAGGACCCCATACTCGCAGGGCTGGAGTTTGTGGGATTTCAGGGGAAGCCACTCGAGGGAGACGTCATTGCATTTCCAGCATCACCGTGTCACTCACAGGAGATGAATGTACATAAAATAATTCTCAGGGGAAGAAGATGTGCCCCTGTCAGATAGAAAACCCACCTGTGACATTGTCTGCAGGATGACTTGAATGGTTTCTGTCTTCAAGACTGTTTTTAGCATCACTCCGTCCTCCAGGCTAGCTTCTGTCTGACACATGTCACCTGCTTGCTTGGTGTGAGATGGTTTTTCTCGTGAGAAGGACATGGGCAGCTCGCCCCAGCTGAGCACCTGGCCATGGTTTCTTGGTGTTTGTGGTTTGGCCTCGGGTCTCTCAGGCTGCAACCACTGGTGACCTGAAGGGCTGCTCTTGAGGGCCATTTGGGGACTACTGTCGCCTCCCTGCCTGCTGCCTCCATCTGTACCGGGCCTACCTCCCAGGGAGAGCCCTGTGCTCCTTGCATGCATCTGGGCTTATACTTTAGGATGGAACCTCTCAGACCATGGCTCAACCCACAAGTACCCGGTTCTAAGACCTGGCTCTGAGCTCCTCTCCAGGGCGGTGTGGTCAGCAGAGGCTGCCCAGGCCCAGGCCCTGATTCCTTCCCTTGCTACGTCCTCTGCAGAACGAGGCTAAGAATACCTGCCCACAGCTGTGGTCCAGCCATGAGACATTCTACATAACGTGTAGGTGGCTGCAGAGGGGAAGCCGCGCAGACGCCTGGCTAGGTGCAGGGCTGGGATCAGCACACGCTTCTGGGGCTGAAGAAAGGGGTCTTTACGTGACAAGATTGTAATGAGCCTCATGGGAGGGGCACTTTGTGGGCGCTGCTTCTGCTCCAGGTGTCCCTTGGCTTTGAACAGGCCATCCGTTTATGCCCCATCACGTGCTGGGCCCCTGCTGGGTCTGCTGAGACCTGGGGGAGGGTGTTGGCCTCAGTCACTGGACAAGGACACCCTGGGGTCAGGGCATTACTTACTTTGAAGCCTTAAAACCCTTTGCCACATGCCGTTGGTCCTTGTCACACACGTAACACGTCCAGCCCTGTGTATCTGTGTGCTGTGGTGTGGCTGCGTGTGGTCGCTTCCTTCTCAGATGTCAGTATGTCAGACGTGACCTGGGCAAAGTGAGACAAGGGACTGGAGAAAGTGCGACTCTCCCTTCCTAAGAGCCCAGAGCCTCTGAGTGTGACTGGGTAGGAGCATTCCTGGAAGGGCAGGCCACGCCGACACTGTTTCTGGGTGTGTGGCTGAGATACATCCCCATCACGTTGGCCTTAGAGTGGTCCTGCATGCCGCCAGGTGGACAGAGGTCTTGCTCTAGCTCCCGCCCAGGACGTGCACCACAGAGCCACCAACTGCCTGCCGCCGTTGACCCTTCAGTGACCTAAAGTCTTATACAACTGAAAGTTCCATTCTCAGCAGTGCCAGTCACATTTCCAGAGCCAGACACCCCCCATGGCTGGTGGCTCTGCATCGGGCAGAGTGGAGCAGGTGTTTCCATGGTCACAGAGAGGTCGGCTGGGCCATGCCATCCCAAGCCTCACACGGGCCACCAGGGAGCCTGGGGGGAATGAGCTTCCACCCATGACTACCCTCCAGCTCCCAATGCCTGTTTCACAGTGAGGATGTGGGACACTTGCCCCCTCACGTGTTCACACCTGAGCTCCCAGTTCTCTTCAGGGCTCTTACCCCAGGAACCAATGGGACACCAGGAGCACTGACTCCTTGAGACGAAGCCCTGAGTCTCGTGCACAGAGCTCTGGCCTGGCCCGTCATTCTCAAGGATGTCCTATGAACAATATGCACGCACACAGACATGCACACACAGATGCCCATACATTCACACATGTGTGCACACATGCACCCCCCCACACAAACATGCACACATGGATGTCCAAACCATGCACACATGTACACACATATACAGGCGTGCACACATGGATGTCCACACATTCATACACATGCACACATGTCCCCCCCCACACACACATGCACACACTGCGTGGCAACGTAGTTAGCATGGTACATGGTGCTAGGACAAGTCAACTGGGAACTACCGGAGCTCCCTGCTGCTGCCTTACAGCATCTCCAAGGGACATCCCAGCCTGGAGAAAGCTACCCATTCATGTGTCCTTGGAGTGAGCATGGGTGTTGGAAGAGTTTCTGAAGGGATAAACCGACCTTTTGTTTGAGAGGATTGGGGGGGAATGGAGAAACCTTAGCATGCATCCACATCCCTGCAGCTACAAAGTCCAGTGTGTCGCTGCCTTGCAGTGTTCGGGTCCTGATGTTTTGTCCATGTTGAAAGACAGGTATGCAGAGGGACCGCAGCCCCTCAAAGGCAAAGCCAAGCTGCAACCCTGCCGGGACTTCTAAACACACAGACATGAGGCTCTTGTGTTGCTGGGATGGCTGGGAATGCCTCCACTCATCATAGAAGCAGCACCTGAGATGCCCCATGGGCAGACAGGGTCTAGAGACCCCACACCGGGCCCGCCGTCCCCTGCTGACCCTGCCTCCCTGCCTCCCTGTGCCTGCTGGGCAGAGACGGGCAGCTGGGCCATCTTTGGAATTCCTGTGCTGCCCAATTTGAGTTGAGATAAAACCCCACAGAGGAGCCATTCTGGAGGCTTCTTGATAGAAAGGGGTGGCTTAGGGACTTCCTCTCATGACTCAGCCCCACGCCAGGAAGTGAGCCCCACGCTTCTCCCAAGGGAACACCGCCCTCACCAGCACAAGCCCAGGATCAGGATTCTGCTCCAGAATTATTGTGTTGGCAACGTTGGCACTTCTAACCGTTCGCTGGGGGTTTAGCTAACTGAAAGTGTCTTCCTGATGATGCCCTTCCTGTCACTTCCATAGAAGCCTGGAAGCACAGCCATCTCTCTGCCTGCACACTGTTCCCTGTCTGGGAGTCTATACTGTCACTAGAGCAGCTGACCTGCTTGGATCTGTCCTGAGCCCAGAACCTACCAAGCAGCGGTGCTCATTCTAGCACAACTCTGTCTCCATTCTGGCTGTAGCCAGACCTCTCCACCGCCTCAACCCCAGAAGTTTTCTGAGAGATGCTGGTGGTCTGGACCCAGCCCCTGGAGGTTCTGGATTGGGAAGGAGCCCTGGGGGTTCTCACCCTCCATGAAGTGGGGAATCATGGCTCTCACCAGAGCCTCTCTTGTGTTGTGATGAGCTTGCAAATGAGAGCTGCAGCTCATCAGTCAGTGCTTGTCGGAAATACCCTGGCAGAGGAGCTGCCTTGGAGTACGGCCCTGAGGTTGCCTGGGGCTTGGCCTCTGTGTTCTTTTTTTTTTTGAGTTGGAGTCTCACTGCTGCCCAGACTGGAGTGCAGTGGCACGCTCATGGCCACCACAATCTCAACCTGCTGGGCTCAGGTGATCTTTCGGCCTCAGCCTTCCAAGTAGCTGGAACTACGGGCATGCTACTGCACCCAGCTAATTTTTTGATTTATTGTAGAGACGAGGTCTCGCCAAGTTGCCCAGGCTGGTCTCGAACCCCTGGGCTCAGGCAATCCTCTCATGTCCGCCTCCCAAAGTGCTGGGATGACAGGTGTGAGCTACCACTCTTGGCTTGCCTCTGCATTCTTAAGAAAAATCTGGAGTGACTTGGCACAGAGGTTTAGGAGGGGACAGTTGCATCTATCCTGATTCTCAGTGGAGATGTCAGCACCTTCCGACATGTTCAGTCATCTTAGCCTATGTCCCAGAATCACTCACTGTCTGGTCTGAGCCCAGCCAGACCAGGGGCCTCCGGGTGGGACACGTTTGCTGCCTCTGGAAGCAATGTAGACATTGTACTTCTGTATTCTGGCTCGACACGTTTCCAAAGAGAAGCCCAAGGCCCAGTACTATTTAAAATTTTTTGGAAAAATTGTAATCTTATATAATTATAGGAACCACGAAGTTATGATGTGCGTATACAGAGTGGAATAATTGAACCAAGCTAATTCACACACCACCTTAAATAGCATTCATTCATTCCTCCTAACTGAAGCTTTGGGCCCTTTGACACCATCTCCCACCCCCAGCCCTGGCCCGTACCCACCCCCTGCCCTCTGCTTCCATGAGTTTGAACATTTGATCCTAGGTGTGAGTGAGGTCGTGGGGGATTTGTCTTTCGGTGCCTGATTTATTTCACTCAGCATTACATCCTCAAGGTCCATCCATATGGTTGCAAATGACAGGATTTCCGTCCTTTGTTGGCTGAAGGCTACTCCCCTGTGAACATAAGTTGCATTGTCTTCGTCTGTCCATCCATTGATGGGCACCTGGTTGAGTCCACATCTTGGCTGTTGTGAAAAGGGCTGCGGTGACATGGCGGTGCAGACGTCTCTTCGAGGTGCTGGCCTCCAGGCCTTGGGTTTTGTGCTTGGAAGTGAGATTGCCGGATCGTCTGACAGTTCTAGTTTTAGTTGAGGCCCAGAAATTCGCTTTTCCTATAGAGACTCCGAATGAGGTGTTCTTAACTGCTATAGACAAGGCCTCTTATTTCCGGAATTTGCTTTAATTGTACTTTGAACATGTGTTCTACTCCTTTATTCACATTCCAGGGACATCCACCTTGCATATTTAAAAAAAATTTTTTTTAATCACTTTATTTTTTATTTTTAAAGGTAGAATACAATTCATGGTTAGGTACATAAGTGGTCATCATACAGGTAAATTTGGGTACTTTTTTTTTTAATACATATTTTTATTTTAAAATTGTGGGGTACAGTTAAGGGTTAGATATACAAATATGCATTGTGCAGGTACCTTGTTGATGAGGTGTGCCCTGCCATCCCCAGATATTGACTATTGTTAATCCCACCTTCCACTCCCTGCTCCCGCCCCCCATAGTTTCCCTCCACTGTCAATCCTTTTCTTATAGTGTTATGATAGTTGTTCAAGGTCCACTTATGAGTGAGAACATGTGATACTCAGATCTTTGCTTCTGCGAGAGATCACTCAGTATTATAAACTCTAATTCCATCCAGGTTGCTGCGAAATTCATGATTTTGTTCTTTTTTATGGCTGCGTAACATTCCATTGTGTATATGTGCCACATTTTTTTAATCCAGTTCTCTTCTGATGGACAGCGTGGTTGGTTCCATGATCTTGCTATTGTGAACAATGTTTGTTTGTTTTTTGAATTGGGGCCTCCTCTGTCGCTTGGGCTGGAGTGCAATAGCACGATCACAGCTCACTGCAGCCTCGGCCTCCTGGGCTCAAGACAATCCTCCTGCCTCAGCCTCCCGAGTACCTGAGACTACAGGAACCGCCATGCCTGGCTAATGTTTTGATTTTTTTGTAGAGACAAGGTCTCACCATGTTGCCTAGGCTGGTCTTGAGCTCCTGGTCTCAAGCGATCCTCCCACCTCAATCTCCCAAAGTGCTGGGATGGCTGGTGCAGCCACCAAGCCCAGCCCTTTTTGCACATTTTGGCTGTCCTTTGTCTCGCCTGTGTTTTTCTGAGAATTCCCTCACCCTTAGCCGACTCCCATTTCATTTGCTCAAGCTCCTTGGTCCTGTCCATGCTCGTTGGCCCTGCACACCTCTCTGGTTTGAGTTCTTGTTTTAACCAAGTGATGATTCTGCTCAGGTCTTGAGTTTCACATCTGTGTGTGGTCATCACCCCTGCCTTCTGGGCCAGTTTCCTGAGAGGGCTTCTTTATCTGCCCATGTTTCTCCTGAGGCTTCGCTCCTCTTTTAGTGTCATTGTCCAGACCCCTGGGAGGCCCCTTACCTTTGAAATAAACCATGGAGGGGCCTGGGAAGTGTTCCTACCAAACAAAATGGTAAATACTTTTTAAAATTCTCAGTAAAGATGTGTGGCTATGTGAGAGACAGAGAAAGAGAGACAGAAGAAAGAGAAAGGGGGGAGAGAGAGAGAGGAGGGGGCTAGGGAGAGAGGAGAAAGAGGGGAGAGAGGAGAAAGAGGGGAGAGAGGGAAGAAGGAAGAGGGAGATGGAAGGAGAGAGAGGGCGCGCCGGAGAGTGCCCCCCGTAAGAGAGCCTGAACTGACTTTCAGCATGTGTTCTTCCCACAGCCCGGCTACTCAGGCCCCCCCACCTCTCCTTCCTCCATGCTTCTGGGAGGAGTGCGTCCTCCCCCTGCTCTGTGAGGCCCTCTGCCCGACAGCTCTGTCTGGTTCTGCACAGCCTGGACCTCCTGGCGGTCCTGTTTTTTTCCTGCAGGGTGCAGCTTTGCTGAGGTGGGCCCTGCTTCCCTCGGGTGTTGCTCCGGTAGGGCCATCCCTGGGTTCCCCCGCTTTTCCCTTTCGGGTTCTTCCTGGGTGGGCGGTTTTGGAGGGATGGGGGCAGTGATACTGCACCCTGCCAAACCCTGGCCACTTGATTTTGATATCTGTCATGCAGGGCTGCTTAGAGCATCTGGCATTTTCAATGAGCAGCTAAGAATAACGAAACAAGCAAAAAACAGCCCCAGATGGCCGCAGGAGTTCCTGGGCTCCCTTCGCGTTGGCCAGGGTCCCCATCTCCACACCCAACCATGCTGCCTGCAGCAAGGGGCCATGCTGCAGGCTGGCTCTTTAGTCCATGGAGTTGATTTGCAGGGGACCTCACTGGTGTCAGGAACAGGGCAAGGCTCTTCCATGTGCTTCAGCGGTTCGCGGCCAGGCAGTGAGGATGGCAGGAGCCAGCATCAGACCTCCATCACACAAAATCTGTTTCAGCTTCAGAGCAACTGTTGGTTTTTAATTTCAAAAATACAGAAAAATGCAGCATCCCTCAGAATTAGCAAATGTCGCCTCTGTGTCACGTTGCCCTTACTTTCCTAGAAGAAGAACATTCCAAGTAAAGTCTAAGCACACCCATTTCACAGATGAGGACTGGAGAGTAATTTCCCCACGGCTATGGTCAGGTGCGCGGAAGGTGGTGCTGGAGGGTGGTGGCGCTGGGCCAGGTTACAGAGGCTGTCCCCCGCTTAGCCCGCTACCACGACTCCTCCAGCACACAGTGTTCGCAAACGTCAGTGGCTGGAACAGTCACCAGACATGTCTCCTCGGGCCACGGGCACAGCTTTAGTATGTGAGAAAAACCTGTGTGTCTAGGGTGGCAGCCAGATGCTGGGAGACAGGACTAACGGGAGCCAAGACCAGCTGAGACAAGAACCTCCCCAAGGTTGGTGTCTCCTCGCCTGCTTGTTGGTTTTTACAGTGACCCATCCTCTCCCACCTAGTTTGTGGCCATCAAGGCCTTAGAGGACATTCTAGAAATTCCTCAAAATGGATAAAGAATGAATCTCCCTAAATCGCACTTAGCATTTCTATGTGAGATCATGTAGAGCCAATCCTCCTTATTCAAGTTTGCTTGTTCACTAAAACTTGTTCGTAATACCTGAATCACTCTCCACGGTGGCTCTGTGGTCGTTCGAGGGCACGTGCCAAGCAGCACAAGATGTGAATACCTGATGTGCGTGTCCCAATGTTCTGACTCTTCATTTCAACCCGTGCTATCTATGAGTGTCCTTCCTTTCCCCAGCCTGGAGAGCACCACGCTTTCTGCATTTGCATGCCCTCTTGGGGTGGTTTTGCTGTTTGAGATGTTCCCCAGCTGCAGTGCTGTCAGGAGTCCTGAGGGCAGGAGGCTGTGGTATGCCTCAGGAACGTGCGTGTCAGAGGAGCTTCCCTCTTGTGTGTCGTGTTGAATGCTGTTGCTGTGAGTTCACAGTGAGGAGTCATCAGCAGATGGTGAATAAGGCGTCTCTAAGTAGGAACAGATGAAACAAGGGATAGATGCGTCACGGCCACAGGCCACGGGAGGCGAAAGGGCAGTGGGGCAGAGCTTGAGTGGCTGGAACGTAGCTCTTCTGATCATGAGAACCAACTACATTTTGTTTCGGTCTTGTACAAAACAGGAAAATAATTTTTTTAGAGAGGTCAGAGCCTTACTATGTTGCCCAGGCTAGACTCAAATTCCTCAATTAGAGGCTCAAGCCATCCTCCCACCTCAGCCTAGGGAAGTAATGTTTAAAACCAAAATAAATTTGACTGTTTTTGTAAGAGGCATTTTTAAAAAAAGAAATGAGCTATTTTATAATATGGAGGGACCCCCCCAAAACAGAATTTATTTATAAAAAAATGTGTATTCTTGCATGCTTAAACTTCAGGCACCTTCAAAGTAATCTCCATTTGATGCAAGACACCTATCGAGATGCTTTTTCAACATTTTTTTAATTCATCAATTTTGATGCCTTTTAGTGCTTCTGCCATTTTTTGTTTCACCTCTTCCACATCATCAAAATGTTTCCCTTTGGGACATTTTTCATCCAGAGAAACACACAAAAGTTGCTCATGATGAGATCAGGTAAATAAGGAAGGTGGGGCATGAGGGTCTTGCCATTTTGGGTCAAAAACTGCTGAACACTCAGTGTGGTGTGGGCAGGGGTATTGTCATGGTGGAAGAACCAGTCACCTGTTCACCACAGCTTGGGACGTTTCTTCTACAAATTGTGATGCAACCTTCTCAAAACTTCTAGATAAAAACTCTGGCTGATCATTCAATCTGGAGGAACAAATTCTGAGTGTACCACAAGGGGCCCACCCTCCATAAGATAATTCTGGTTTGGGGGGGTTCCCCCCTCATACAGTGAAAGTCTCTTAGCCTTGCATTTTATATCAGTTGATTAAATCGGCAGATTTTTGTTGAACTCCTGTGATGAACCTGCCACTGTGTTGGGACCAGGAGAGATTAGGAACCAAATTCAGAAGGACACAGAGCACAGTCCTCAGGACTCCACACAGCTAATCAGCTTGGTATTTCTGTTTAAACTTGGTGGCAAGCTCAGCAAGTTCTCAAAGAATCTTCTAACCATCACACATCTTTCTTGTGGAAGGATGATTTTTTTTTTCAGACTAGCATCTTCCTCCTTAGCAAAGGCAGATTGCTCGGCAGGTGTGCTTGCAGAAGGTGTCCTGCCAGCCAGGAGGCCTCTTGTACTCATACCCAGCATGAGCCCGAGTCATCTGGGCGCAACTTCCCCTGGAGGCTGCCAAGCAGAAACCTCCGCGGCAGGGCATTCTGGTATCTCTCCCAGCAGAAGTCTTCACCATGGTCCCATCACTCAGGTGCACAACGCTGAGGTCCTCTTGGACTCAGTGATCTCTTTCAACAACATGGTAGGCACCACTTCCAGAGGCCCTGGCAGAAACAGACCCAAAGCTTTGTGTTTTGTTTAAACCAAAACCAGGAATGTATTGTTCTCCCAGTCCACATGTGATTTAAAAATTAGGGATCATGCCAGGGACCTGTCTCCTGGCACCAGCTGACAGGAGACAGGCAGGACATCCCTCCTGGCAGCAGGGATGTCCTGCCACTGTTCCTCACAGTCAAGGTTGAGTCTCAGCAGTCTTTGCCTTTTTTTCCTTGGATGGTAAAATGCTGGTCATCTGGGCAGTTGAAGGTTTTTGTGAACAAAATATGTTTGACAGCACTGTAACTATAGAGCCATGTTTACTTAGGGCCCTATGTGTTTGAAGTTTCTTACACGGTGTTCTTAGGTCCTCTCAAGGACTCTGTGTGCTAGAAAGGCATTTGGGTCCAGGGTACTGTGGTCAGCCCCACGTCTTCTGGTAAGATCAGCACAGCCTGGTGTCCTTGTTCTCATAGATGCCCAGCTGCCCTGCAGGAACCCGCCATGTGTCGCCCGGGCATCACGTGTGCAGAGCAGGGGCTGACGGCAGGCACTTCTTGCTTTAGAGCCTATATTATGTAGGATGAGTTTTATGTTTTGGTGTGTATCTTTGCATAAAAAAAAACTTACAATTTTTATAATGATTTTTTTCTAATATTGAGACAAGTAGTGATAATGGTATTATGATCATACAAATGAGTTCTTAAATACAGGATTAAAAAAAAGAAAAAGGAAAAAAACAAAAAATGATCGTGCATCTATTCATGACTTAGTTGTAATATTTTGCTTAGCTTTATCTACCTTTTAAAATCTACCTTTGTGTATTAGTTTTTATCTGCCTTTTTTTCCCTAAAGTGTTTTAAAAGCAAACAACAGATACCATAGAGTTTCACCCCCCTAAGTGCTTCAATACACCTCTCTTGAAAAAGCCATTATAAGAATATGAATTCTCCCACCTAGCACAATCCCAGCATCTTGTCTCCTGGGCTCTGTGCTGCATGCAGAGCTGGCGACTACGCATGTGAGCCCGCCTTCCTGAAGTGAGCTGGTTTCTACCCCAGCGGTGGGGCTGCCCCAAGCCACCACCTGCCGATGACACTCCCCTGCTCCAGTGTCACCAGGACACTCCTCCACCTCTGCTGACCAGCACAGGGCAGCCCTTCCCAGTGCAGGTTCCCACATCCCTCTCTCCTGTCACTGTCATTTTGTGGGTGAGGAAATGGAGGTTTAGCTAAAGCAGCGGACCCAGGTTTTAGACCCACCCTTGACCCTGGAACCGGTCTCATGACCCTTGGCCGAGCACCTCTTCCTGCCCACACAGACTCAGGCTCTCTCTGATGCTGTAGGGTGTCCTGTCCTTAACACGGACACAGATGCAGCCGGGTCTTGTGGAGGTGAGAGAAAAGAGTGCATGTCACCCTCAAGCACGGGACCTGATTTTGCAGGGTTACTTGTGTTGCCTTGATTTAGATCTCAAATTTTATTAAAGGTTGTGTGTTAGAAAATAAAGGAATTAAGATAATAAGGCCCACCGTTTCTTCATAATTTTGGATAAAGATGTGGTCTATTAGTAAGCCTGTTAGAAAATAAAACTAGATAATATCTAAGGGGCCGGGCTTGGTGGCTCAGCCTGCAATCCCAGCACTTTGGGAGACTGAGGCAAGTGGATTGCTTGAGCCCACAGGTTTGAGACCAGCCTGGGCAACTTGGCGAGACCTTGTCTCTATAAAAAAAAATAGATAATATCTAAGGAAGACAGGAAAAGGGTTGCTGACTGTGTTGTGTTTAGAGGGAATGTGTGAAACAAAAACTGTCTTCCCTCTGCACTTCATACCCATGGGACAGAACAGAGACCTAACTTTTTTTTTTCTTTCGAGCCAGGGTCTCACTCTGTCTTCCAGGCTGGAGTGCAGTGGCACAATCATGGCTCACTGCAGCCTCGACCTCCTGGGCTCAGACGATCCTTCTACCTCAGCCTCCTGAAAAGCTGGGACTATAGGTGTGCACCACCATGCCTGGCTAATTTTTTTATTTTTTGTTTTAGTAGAGACAGAGTCTTGCTATGTTGCCCAGGCTGGTCTTGAACTCCTGGACTCAAATAATCCTCCCATCTCTGCATCTCAAAGTGCTGGAATTACAGGCGCGAGCCACCACACCCCACAGGGACCTACTATTTTGAGGCTACTTTGAGCAGTAATTTAGGTGTGTCTCAGTGTTCCTGGGGAGGAAACCTGGGAAGATATGCAGAGTGTCCAGCGATGACCACGGGGTCCTGGGAGACGTTTGGCCTCTGCCGGTGATTTGCACTGACGGAAGTGGATGGGACTAGATGTGAGATGGGCACCTGGCATTTCTGTCTGGAAAAGACTACAATCACATCTCAGCCACTCACTCATTCATTCATTCCATAATTATTTACAAGCCAGGTAATAACTTATTTATTCATTTAGACATTTGATAGGTCATACACTATTGATTGTAGCGTAACCACATCTTAACCTCTCATCCACTTGTTTATCCATTCTTCTGAAAAGTGTCTGTGGACCGTCTGTTATAGGACAGTCCACGTGGGTATGCACCAGGTCAGCGAGGGCCAACAAGAGGAGACACAGTCTTTCGGAGACAGCTCCGACACATGAAGAGCTTGCAAATTGTGATTTCTATCCTCACAGTAAGGAAAAGCTAGACACACTGAAAATCTGTGCTTTCAGCTTGTCAGAGAGTGGAGGCCTCAGGGCAGGTTGTTCCCGGGAGCAGAAGCTTTGGAGCCACGCACTGACAAACTCTCAAGTGGCAACTGTGGTCACCTGCTGGGGCCACTGAGGACTAGTAAGGGGAGAACCCCCATCAGCAGCAGGGTCAAGAAGCCCTCCCTTCCTGGGCTTTGCTTCCAGAGACTTTATTTTAAGGGTACCCAGGGTGTGTTTCAATCAGGCATCATTAAGACAAGCAGACGTGGAATGCCTGTACTGAAGGAGGTTGCCCCCAGAAGCAGGCAGACCACACCATGCAGGTTACACAGGAAAGCACTGGGTAGGTCAGGAGGCAGAAGGCATGACGGAAAGCATGTGGGCAAGAACCTTTCCTGGGTTTCTCCAGGGAAGACAGGGCAGGGCAGACAGGCCCAGGGCTGGCTGGTGTGATAATTTCAGCAGACTCTGGGGGTGTGAGGCTAACCCTAATTGCCTGTACCTGGCCTCAGGGTGATCAGGGCAGGAATAGTGGCCAAGAGTGTGAGTGTCTGATAGAGGAGGTGGGAAGTGGTGGGGAGCGGGCATTGGATGGAGCGGTTTGCACATGAGGGGTTCTTTACTGTCTCTAGAAATCGTCCAGCCCTGGTAGGGGCAATCTCTCCAGCATCAGCAGGGCCCCAGATGTCAAAACATCCGAAAATACGAAACGTAAAAAGGTGTAGTTAACACAATCCTCACCAGGTTCTTATAGTGAAGCTCTCTGGCTGGGGAGGGGAACAGTGATAAATATGAAGGGCACCCAGGACCTTCTCCATAACAAGGGGGAAACACATTGTCAAACCTTATCTCAGCTGGGAATTCCCAAGAGAATTCCTGATATTCCAGCAGCCTCACTTAAAGGACAAAAAAACTTGTAGTCAATGTGGGTTGGGCTTCAAGGAATCATTACATAATGGTAAAGGGGCAAATGTCCAAGAGATGTAATAACCCTAAATGTGTATACACATAACAGCAGAGCATCAAAATACACAAGCCAACACTGATAAACTGAAATGAGAAATAGACAAATCCATGATTCTAATTGACAATTTCAATCCCCCTCTGTCAGTAATTGGTAGACCAAATAGGAAGAAAATGAGTACAGATATAGATGACTCGAGCAGCACTGCCCATCAACTTGATCTGATTGACATTTGTGGAGTATTCCATCCAACAACAGAAGAATACACGTTGTTCTCAGGTTCACATGAAACGGAACAATCACCAAGGTGGAGCACATTCTTGGAAAACATCTGTTAAGAAATGTAAAAGAACAATAGTCATGCAAATTGTGTTCTCAGAACAAGTAGAATTGAACTAGATCTCAACAACAAAAAAGAGAACTGGACTATTCCCAAATATTTGGAAATTAAACAACAGACTTCTATAGCTGTATAAAGTTATAGAAGAATAAGTCTTAAAAGAATTTTAAAAATATTTTAAATTGTATTAAAATGAACATACCACGTACCAAAAATTTTGGGATGTAGCAAAAGCAGTGCTTAGAGGGAAGTTCATAGCATTAAGTGCATATATTAGACAAAATAAACCTATCAAGTTAATGACTTATGATTCACTCCAAGGAAAATATAGAAAGAAGAAAAAATTAAGCCAAAAACCAAGAAAACGAAAATAAATAATTAAAATTAAAGCAGAAATAATTGAAATTGAAAACAGGAAAACAGTTTGATAACACTTTAGCCAAGGTAAACAAACCAAAAAAGAAAAATTACCAATGTCAGAAATAAAAGAGAGCTCACCTCAGTTGATCTCACAGGCATCATAAGGATAATAAAGGAATATTGTGAACAACTTTATACTCACAGATGACTTCGGTGACATAGACTAATTCTGGAAAGACCAAATTTACCAGAAGGAAAAATAGATAACCAGAATGTTTCTAAAATTTAAATCAATATAATCTCTCAAAAAAGACTTCACCGGGCCCAGATTGGTTCACTGGCGAATTCTACCAAATATTTACATAAGCAATATTACCAATTTTCCACAATCTCTTCTAGAAGACAGAAGTAGAGGAGATAGTTCCTAATTTATTCTATGAGTTCAGATTCACCCCAATACCAAAATCAGATAAAGACATTTCAAGAAAAGAAAACTACAAACCAATATCACTTATAGATAAAGAAATCCTCAACAAATATTAGCAAATCAAACCCAACAATGTATAAAAAGAACTATACACCATGACCAAGTGGAATTTGTTCTGAGTATACAAATCAGTTTCAACCTTTGAAAATAAATGAATGTAATCTGTCATGTGAACGTGCTAAAGAAGAAAAATAATATCATATCAATAGTTGCAGAAATGGCATTTGAGCAAATTGAACACCCTTTCATGACAAAAGAATCTTAGCAAACTAGGAATAGAAGGACACTTCCTCAATTTAATAAAGAATGTCCACAAAAAACCTACAGAAACCTACAGATAGATAACTTCATACTTAATGGTGAGAAACTTAACCCACTTCCTCTCTGAGACTGAGAACAAGGCAAGACTGTCCTCTCTTACCACATCTTTTCTATATCCTACTGGGTGTCCTATCTAGTGCGTTTAGCAAGAAAATGAAATAAATAGCGTGCAGTTCAGAAAGGAAGGAGTAAATCATCTTTATTCACAGATAATATGTTTGTTTATGTAGAGAACTCCAAATAATTTATAAAACAACTCATGTAACCAAGAAGAGTATGGTAAGTTTGCAGGATACTAGGTCAATATGCAAAAGTCAGTTGCTTTCCTATATACCAGCAATAACATTTGGAATTTGAAGTAAAAAAAAAATTACCGTTTACAGTAGCACCAAAAACTCATAAAAAAATACTTAGGTTTAAGTCTAACAAAATGTGCACAGGATCTGTATGTCGAAAACGACAAAACAGATGACGAAAGAAGAGGTAAGTAAATGGAAAAGCCGCCCATGTTTATGGATTGGAAGACTCAGTATTGTCGAGATACTAATTCTTTCCAACTTGATTTGTAGATTCAAAGCAATCCCAATCAAAATCTCAACAAACTTTGTCATAGATATTAACAGAGTGACTCTAAACTTTACATGAAAAGGCGAAAGACTAGGAACAGCCAACACAATACTAAAAAAGGAGAACAAAGTCAGAGGACTCACAATTTCAAGTCTTACTAGAAATCGAGTTAGAGATACAATTCCTGCTCTTTTGTGGGAAATGGCCATTCCTCAGATGTTCACATCCTACTGAGCAAAGGTAAACTAAGTCAAAGCAGCGGTCAGGGGTACAGAAGAAAAGCATGTGCCACATGAAAGGGCCTTGGATGGGAGCATCGGGTGATGCAGCTCAGAGAACGTCTGAGAGAAACAGATCTGAGGGAAGCTTTGACTGTGGGGGCAGGGGCGTGTCTGTCCTGAGCTCAGAGGGTGGCCTGGATGGTGGGGATTTGTAGCTGAGAAGTAGGCCGCGGAGCTGAGAGAACACAGTCAGAAGGGAGCAGGGTGGAGCTGCTGCAGCCAGAGCCACCCAAGAGAGACGTGTAGGGCAAGGATGTTATGTGGTCTGGGGTCACGTGGGTGCGTGTGGGAGGCTAGGAGGTGAGGTGGTGGGACTGGCCATGGCATGACTTTAAGGACTATGAAGAAGGGGGAGACCTAAGAGCACTCAAGGGATGGAGGTCTTGGGCCAAAGTTCTCAAGGCACAGATCACAGGGCCGCGTCCCAGAGCTTCTGATCAAACATTCTTTTCTTCCTCGTTTCACGGTCATGCTGCCGTTGCTGGTCTGGGGACACACACTGAGAACTCGACTCCAGGGAACAAGGAGGGTGCTCCGGTTAGGCAGGAAAGCCCTGGGCTTGTATTTGGCTTTGCTGACCGTGAGGTGCCCTTTGCCACCTGCTGAGATGGCTGTAGCTAGGGGAAGAGACTGGCTCCAAAGGTTGGTCCCATCACCTGCTAACTGTGTGTCATTGGCAAGTTAGTTGACCTTTCTGAGCCTCCTTTCCAGGTATGTGAACTGAGGATAAAGAGAGGAGCGATCTTCAGAGATGGGGTACATGTCGGCTGGCACCCTGTAGGCCCAGTGTTTGCAGAGTAGCTGTCCTGTCACCTTCCTCATCATCACTGTCACTGTTGGTCTGGCTGGCAGGAGAGCTGTGCACCCAGCTTGTCTGTGCTCACGTCTGTGGCCTGTAAGATGAGCACCCTTGTCCCAGAGCTGCTGCCTCCACAGGTGTGGGTGCGGGTGTGATTGGCTGCTGTTCTCTCTGCACCTGTTGGTGGGTCTCCCAACCCACGACGTGAGCGCTTCCGCCTGACTCCCTCAGCTCTGGCACCCCGAGAGGAGTCCTCCCATCTTGCCTTCGGTGGAGTGGAGCTGACTGGGTTCTCCCTGCTCTTCTTCTGAGTGTGGGGGCATCACAGGCGAGTGAGGGGTTCAGGAGCTTCTGGCCTCACAGAGTTTGGGGTGTCATAAGAGAGTGATAGGTTCAGAGGCTGCTGACCTCACAGGGTTGGAAGGGTCATTGACTAGTGAGGCATTCAGGGCCTGCTGGCCTCACAGGGTTGAGAGTGTCACCAATGAGTGAGGGGTTCAGGGGCTGCAGGCTTCATGGAGTTGGGGACATCACAGGAGAGTCCTGGGATCCTGGCTTCTTGCTGTGGCATGGGGCATGTGTCTCAGGTCCTGGAATCTCTGCAGTCAGTCATTGACCTCCACCATACTTTTCCGTCGTGTGTCACCCACAATTTCTTTCTAACTGACTGAAAAAAGAAGACAGTGGGATTCTGTGTGTACATCCAGCAAGACCTTGCAGGCATCTCTCTCCTGTTTAGTATTCTTTCTGCTCAAATTGGGATTTGGTCTCTGCAGCAGCTCAGGGCCTGGGATGTTTGCTCTAAAGTGGGATATGGGGACACATGTTGGGTAGCGCCCAGCAGCTGGAGACTTCCACACCAATGTCAGCTTTCTGCTGCGACCTCCCCCCAGGCCTCTGCCACGTGGTCCTCCCGAGCAGTAGAGGATCTTGGGGTCGCTGCTGGAGCAGGGTCCAAGGAGTTCTGGTGCTTCTGTGGCTGGCCCATCCTCCCCATGGGATTCACCCAGATAAAGCCTGGGCCAGGAGACCTCTGGGCGTTGGCATGTGACGTGTGTAGTGCTTGTGTAGTGTGTGCAATGTGTGTAGCATGTAGTATGTGTAGTATATGTATAGTATGTGTGGCATGTGGTGTGTATAGTGTATGTGTGCAGTGTGTGTTGTGTGTTTATGGCATGTGGTGTATGTAGAATGTATAGTGTGTGTTGTGTGTGTGGTTTTGAGTGTGTGTGGTGTGTGTGTGGACAGCACGAGGGCAGGCGCTTCCCCCAATGCGAGAGGATGGAACTATCTGGATAATTGTCCATGATGACCAGCCTCTCTTGGGTATAGAGTGTGTAGTATGTGTGTGGTGTGCATATGTATGTGTAATGTGTGTAACATGTAGTGTGTGTAGTGTGTGTGTAGTGTATGGCATGTGTGTGTAGCTTGCAGTGTGTGTAGTGTGTGGGATGGGTGGTGTGTGTCTAGTGTGTGGAAGGCAGCATGCAGGCAGGTGCCTCCCCCTGACACGAGTGGATGCAACCATCTGGATGATTGCCCGTGATGACCAGCTCCTCTTGGGTGAGACACGCGCGTCTCGGACACTTCTTGGCCGGCACATACAACCATGCCGGAGAACACACTCTCCCTGGGGAGCACGCATGGACGACTCCTCTCCCTCCTAGTTGCGTTTGCTGGCTGCCGTCTTGTGCCGGCTGTCCTCGTGGACGTGGGCCTGCCTTGTCTCTGGCGCTGGCTGCAGGGGTCTGAGTCCCCCAGGAAGTGGTCTGGGGAAGGGCCAGGCTGGGGCATGCTGGGAGGATGTTACTCATCACGCCTCGGGCCTTGATGGTGCCTCCACCCTGGGTGGAAGGGGCAGGGCCTGTTTGACCACAGTCAACCACAGTTGGTGGCTGTCCATGTGGCCACCTCTGCAGGTAAGGGAGAGAGGTCTAGGGACGTCCTCCCAGGGATGTGACTGTGACAAAGAGCAGGATTCTTTTGGGGTTGTCTCCACTGCAGCAGTGGCTGGGCTGCCTCTGCCTCTCTGTCTGGGCACAGTCCCACGGGGTACCTGGATCTGTCCTGCAGGGGACCTCCATCACAGGCCCACTGGCGTCTGCCTGGAACACTTCATCTCTACCGGCAGAGCAAGAATGAGTGTGTGTGGTTCCTGGGGTAAACGCTCTGTTCTTGGGCTCCGTGTCGAGGGGCATGTCTGGAAACTAATCACCATGGACAGGTGATCCAATGTGGGCAGCGGGAAGATGGGAGGATGTCTCTCTCGCAGATGACCTCCCCATGGCTCTCTCTCTCCCAGGTGACCTCATTGCGGTTCTGTCTGTCTCATCCAGGTGACCTCACCACGACTCTGTCTCTCTTGCCCAGGTGACCTCACCGTGGCTCTGTCTCTCTTGTCCAGGTGACCTCACCACGGTTCTCTCTCTCCCAGGTGACCTCACCACTGTTCTGTCTTTCTTGCCCAGGTGACCTCATCATGGCTCTGTCTCTCTCGTCCAGGTGACCTCACCGTGGCTCTTTCTTGCCCAGGTGACCTCAACACGAATCTCTCTCTCATCCAAGAGACCTCACCATGGCTGTGTCTCTCTCTCCCAGATGACGTCGCCATGACTCTCTCTTTCCCAGGTGACCTCATCATGACTCTGTCTCTCTCGTCCAGGTGAACTCACCACGACTCTGTCTCACCCAGGCGACCTCACCATGGCTTTGTTTCTCTCATCCAGGTGACTTCACTGGGGCTGTCTCCTGGGTGGCCTCACTGTGGCTCTTTCTCTCTCTCCCTGGTGACCTCACCATGGCTCTACCTCTCCCAGGTAACCTCACCGTGGCTCTCTCTTGCCCAGGTGACCTCACCACAGCTCTGTCTCTCTCGCCCAGGTGACCTCACCACAGCTCTGTCTCTCTCGCCCAGGTGACCTCACCACAGCTCTGTCTCTCTCGCCCAGGTGACCTCACCATGGCTCTGTCTCTCTCTCCCAAGTGACCTCACCATGGCTCTCCCTTGCCCAGGTGACCTCACCGTGGCTCTGTCTCTCTCGCCCAGGTAGCCTCATCGTGGCTCTGTCTCCCTCATCCAGGTGACCTCACCAGCTCTCCCTCTGCCGGGTGACCTCACTGTGACTCTCTCTTGCCCAGGTGACCTTACCATGGCTCTGTCTCTCTCGCCCAGGTGACCTCACCACAGCTGTGTCTCTCTCGCCCAGGTAACCTCACCGCGGCTCTGTCTCTCTCATCCAGGTGACCTCACTGGCTCTCCCTCTCCCAGGTGACCTCACTGCAGCTCTTTCTCTCTCACCCAGGTAACCCCACCACGGCTCTCTCTCTTTCGCCCAGGTGACCCACGCAGGGGCCCCACCCTGAAGCATGGCCGGCAGCATGGCCGACGGCGCCAACAACCTGCCCTTCTTCTTCGGCAACATCACTCGCGAGGAGGCGGAGGACTACCTGGTCCAGGGCGGCATGAGCGACGGGCTCTACTTGCTGCGCCAGAGCCGGAACTACCTGGGTGGCTTCGCGCTGTCGGTGGCGTATGGCCGCAAGGCGCACCACTACACCATTGAGCGTGAGCTCAACGGCACCTACGCCATCGCTGGGGGCCGGACCCACGCCAGCCCTGCCGACCTCTGCCACTACCACTCCCAGGAGTGTGACGGCCTCATCTGCCTCCTCAAGAAGCCCTTCCATCGGCCCCCTGGCGTGCAGCCTAAGACCGGGCCCTTCGAGGACCTGAAGGAAAACCTAATCAGGGAATATGTGAAGCAGACATGGAACCTGCAGGTAGGCGGCCGTCCTGTCCGCCCTGGCCCCTCAGCCCCACAGCCTCTGGAGTTGAATACAAGAAGCGGCTCAGCTTTGGGCCATCACACCTCGCTCCAGGAAGACACTATTCCTTGTGCACAGCCACAGTGGGGCCCTCACCCAGCCATGCAAGGCTCTCAGGCAGGCAGCCATGGCCCAGCACCCGGCTGGCCCATCCAGAGAGGCGCGCACGTGCACACGCATTGGTTGGTTTTATGCTGATGGATCACACTACACACACCGATGGGTGCTCGATTTTGCAGAGTCCGAATGTCTCTGGCTGGACTTTCTGTGCCAGCCACACACCGCTGTCCACGCTGCTCCTTGGTGGCCTGGTTTGGCCTGTGGGCACCGTAGTTTGTGGGTGGATCTGTTGATGGACACCTTTGCTGTTACTGTTAGTGCTGCCAATAGCCTTGCCGGGTTCCATCCTGTGCGGACCTTGTGTGCAGAGTCTGCAGGCTAAACCCCTAAAGTCTCAGCATTACCACCACCAGGGGATGGGTGTGTAATTCGGGTGTACTGATGAAGTGCTGTCCAGAGGGTTGCCAAGGTTGTGACAGTTGGCATCTGTGCCACGGTCCTCGCACCCGTGGTGGTGGGGATCAGTAGGTTGGTCAACACTATGTTCTCAGCCTGAGGTCTCCCTCCACTGCCTGGATGCATGCCCCATACATTCTGCCATGTAGTTTGAGGTCTGATGATTAGGACAGTCTGGAACTCGGAGGATCGTGAGCAGTGACTCTGTCACTCCCACGGAGCCTGTAGACAGACATTGAGTACTGTGCATTCAGCACTTTCACTGGCCTTCATTGGCAGAGGAGGAGACCATCTTTCCACTCTTTAAGTCAGGAAACCCTGATCTGCCAAAGTGTAACCTACTGTCATGTCATCCTTAGATGGAGAAGTTTCATGGTTTTCGACACATGCACAGCATCTTGTGACCCACCCAAGTGTAGACAAAAGGCACTCTGTCACACTGCAAGAACCTGACAGAGCGCTCAGCCCATCCTCCGTGGTCTTGGGCAGCCCCTCCTCTGGTTTCCCCCTCTACACATTTGCCTTCCCGGATGTCTAGTGGCTGCACACCTGAGGTGCTTGCTTTTCAGATGGACTCCAACCAGCATGCCATGTTTGCCAATCAGCCATGGCTGTGGTGGCACTGCTGGGAATGCCTGGGTCCTGCCACCTTTCCTTTGGGCCTCTGCTGGCATTGTTTGAGATGCTGCAAAGGTGTCACCTACATTGCCTTTTGTCTTTCCCTCCCCTGTGAACACAGGCCATCACACATTCACACTCCCTGCCTGAGACCATCACATGCTCACTTTCCCTGAGACCATTGCACACTCACAGTTGCTCTGGCTTTCCTCTTTCTTCAGCTGCTTCTGGAGCCACTTGTGTTTTTTTCTCCTGGGTCATGCCATGAAGGCACATAACTCCCTGGCTCTTGGTTAGCCAATGTAGAGAATTTGGATTTCTCTCCCCCTAGGGAACGAGTGGAGAATTCCCTGAGCTCTCCACCCTTTCCAGTGTGGATCCAGTGCTGGTGTTCCACTTGATGGAGGCATGTCCCTTCACCCTCCATGGCCATATTCCTGCAGGCCAGGTATCACAAGGGCTCATGGGGCCTTGTGGAGGGACAGCAGTGCCCACGCCTTCCCTGCTAGTCTTGAGGCATCTTATCACTGTGACGTGGTACAGTCGTGGCACGGGACAGTCTAGCGGATGGCAATGACCAAGAATCTGAGAAGAAGGCCCATGTTCTAGACCTCACAGGTCATTCCAAATGGTTTACAAAGGCTTTTCTAGCCTTGCGAAGGCCGATCACTTTATTCTGAAATAGATTTTCTCGTTTACACACATGAAGATACGTAAGTCATATATAGAGATCCTTCTGGTTTTATTTATTGAATGGGTGAATGAATGAAGGACAAGTGAATGGATGAGTGATGCGTGAAGGATAAAAGAATGCATGATGAGCGGTTGGATGAATGATGAATGCATGATGATGAGTGAACGGATGACAAACTAGTGAAGGCGGCTCGACCCTGTTTTCCCATGCTGAGACTGGCCAGAACGGCCTGCCTCCTGCATCCTCCTCCCCGCCGGCCCCGCTGACCCCACTGTCCCCGGCAGGGCCAGGCACTGGAGCAGGCCATCATCAGCCAGAAGCCACAGCTGGAGAAGCTGATCGCCACCACAGCCCACGAGAAGATGCCCTGGTTCCACGGGAACATCTCCCGGGAGGAGTCGGAGCAGATTGTGCTTATCGGGTCCAAGACCAACGGCAAGTTCCTGTGAGTACCGCATCCTGCCCTCATCCCTCCCAGGCCGGCCGGGACCCCGGGCAACTCAGCTTCCCATGGCCACTTGACGTAGGACACCCACCTGCTGGCCTGACCCAGGACCCTTCAAAGGGAAGCTGGCACTGTGGCCTGGCATTCGTTTTGCCCCATCTCTGTCCCTAAAATGATCACTTTCTTGGGCACTGAGGGGCCTCGTGTTCACAGAAAATGAGATTCCAGCATGTACCACTGTGAGTGGTGAGTTTAGGGTGCACAACAATATCTGTGGCCATCCAACTAAGGTGCAACACTGCATCTTGGTCACGTACCTGGCCCCCATGGCCTCACAATTACCTTCTCTTTTGCTGGGAGCTGAGTGCTGATAGGACCGATGTTAGAGGGACTTTCCAGGGGGCGGCATGTGTGTGTCGAGTGCAGGTGTGTGGCCTCGGCCTCTGACCTCACATGTTAGAAGGAGCTAGTCCCAGGCTCTGTGTGCTGTCATCCCCGTGGTTCATTGTAAGCCTACACCCTGGAGGGTCCTGAGATGCTGGCTGGCGAGGGCCGAGTGAGCAGCCGGGCAGGGAAGGAACCATCTGTAGGTGGCACCGGCCTCCTTCCCTTGGTTGGGATGGTCTGATCAAGGTGGCACGGGAGGCAAGTGCCTGCAGGAAAAACGCTTGCCTGCATTTGTCACCCCTCAGTGTCCCTACAGAGATGTTTACTGGGGGCCACAGAGGAGAACTGCTTCATTCTGGTCTTGGAAACTTATTCTGAAACAGCAACGGAGCCTCAGGGTCAGGCACGTTGGTGAACACCCTGATGACCTTGTGAACTTTGTCTAGAAATGGAAGTGTCTCCTCTGGGTAACCACCTATCTGCATGATTTTCCTCAGACTTTACCACAATACCCCTTATTAAAAATGATCTTGGCCATTGCCTTGCTAGACTCTGGTGTGGCCATGTGCTCTTTGAGTTATGGTGTTGCCATGCTTCCTGACTTTGGCTCCCTCTCCTACCTTGAGGGGGGTGAATTTTCTCTCTCTCTCTCTCTCTCTCTAATTTACTTTTACATGAACTATGTTTTCTAATTTAAAAACAAAGATCTTGGCTGGGTGAGGTGGCAGGTACCTGTAATCCCAGCTACTGGGGAGACCAGGGTGGGAGGATTGCTTGAGCCCAGGAGTTTCAGATCAACCTGGGCAGCATAGCGAGACCGCAGGTCAGAAAAAAAATTCTCTTAAACACAATACTCTTTAAAAAAATGAAAGTGGCCCAGGTTGTCATGTGGTGACTCCCAGGGTGATATTCAGGATGAGGTCCCAGCAGTGTCATGGGCAGGAGACTCCATCCCACCTTGTTTTCCCTGAGGCTTAGGCTCCTACTGTCTTCTGAGCAGTCATTCCCCACAGTGGCAGGGACTGTGCACAACATCCTGGCACATGAAGTCAGCTCAAAGTGGTGGGGTCCATGTGGCAGGGCCTCTGGCTCCTGCAGGCTCCTGGGAGCAGATGACCTTTTCAGGGTCTTCTCTTTCTGGAAACAGAGGCTGCCTCCACATGGGCCTGGGCTCCACGCCCGCTATCCTCCCACCCATGCAGAAGGCCAAGGCCTGTCCCCACCTGCCCTGTGCAGACACGTGTTCTTTGCGTTCCTGGTAGGTCCCCATCTAGCCCCCAGCACTGGGGCTCGTGGGTCACCAGACATCCTCGAATGGTGTGCCACTGAGTCAGCTGGGTTTGGAGCTGACCAGGCCCAGGGCTACAGAGGGGTCTGGGCATCTGGATTCCACCAGGTTACCCTAAGTCACTCTCCCAGGACCAGTCCTGGCTCACTCTGTACTGCAGAGACCTCATGAGTGCCTGGTGGCGCTGACCTCTCAGATGACCATGTCCAGGGTGCTCTCCACAGTGCTGTCCACGCCCAGCCTCCTCCTGTGCCCTCACCAGAGCCACAGGACTTGCCCCGGGGGGGCAGTGCCCCAGCTCAGCCCCAGCCTAGGGAGGGTGTTAGAGAGGAAGGGTGCAGCCAGGCACAGGGGCCCAACTTCAGAGGCCACCTTCCCATGCCTGTTGTAGGGCCAGGGGCCAAACAGTCACTTCCCGAGGCCCCACTGCCCACATCTGCGACTGTCTTGGAATTCCAGGAATATGCCCTGTGCATGTTGCCCCCAGAGGAAGGGCAGTTGTGTCGCCGCTGTTCAGGAAACGGAAGCAAGCCTGGGCAGTAGAAGGGGGTGGATCAGCGGCCAGTCCTTGATGTCAGTGACAGGGATTCTTCCAGGACCTGCCATGGAGCCCAAGGGCTGCATGGGGCCCAGCACACCTTCCCTATCTGCCAAGTGAGCTCAGCGTCACCCCTGTCTCTCAAGTCACAGGGGTCACACACGGCCTTAGACAGAGGCATCTGCACCATGTTGACGCAGACAATGTAGCCTCACCTGCCTGCCTTGCAGCATCCATGGTTGCTTGCAACCCGCCAGGACATGCGCCTGAAAGTCGGGCCCACCATGCAAACCCTTCCCGGTGGCACACTGCAGGTGTGCCGTGACCTCTGTAGGTGTGCTGTGACCTCTGCAGATGTGCCATGACCTCTGAAGTATTCCATGACCTCTGTAGGTGTGCTGTGGCCTCTGTAAGTGAGAATGCTGAGCAGGGCATCATCGGTCCATGTTCGGGGCCCAGGTCAGAGCCTGCCTTGTTAGGACACCAGAGACAATGCAGGACAGAGGCACTGAGCAGGGAGGCGTCCCCTCCATCCCAAGGCCTTTTGTGAGTGCACAGTTTGCTATTTTAAGAAGTTAGTCCCAACTCGTGTGAAAAATGATTCGTTAGAAAAGGGAAACAATGCTAATTACCCCCAAATTACATATCTTTTCCCCCAAAGGGAGGCCTCAGGATTGGTGTGGTCCAAAGCAGACCCTTTCCCACAATTGGGAGCCATCGTTTTTTTTTTTGTTTTTTTTTTTTGAGTTGGAGTCTCACTCCGTCGCCCAGACTGGAGTGCAGTGGCCGCTCCCGGCCACCGCAACCTCGACCTGCTGGGCTCCGGCGATCCTTCCGCCTCAGCCTTCCAAGTAGCTGGAACTACAGGCATGCGCTACCATGCCCGGCTAATTTTTTATTTATTGTAGAGATGAGGTCTTGCCAAGTTGCCCAGGCGGGTCTCAAACCCACGGGCTCAGGCAATCCACTCACCTCAGCCTCCCAAGGCACGGGATTACAGGCTGAGCCACCGAGCCCGGCTTCGTTTTTTAAAATATGCAAAATTAGGCATAAAATAGAGTGTATTTTTTGGAATGAGGAAAACAATTTCGATAAGTTATAATTTTTTTTTAAAGCTGGTGAATACCACAAAATTTAGAAATATACAAAATTTAGAATACGTAATACGTATTAATTTGCTGTCTAACTTGTCCCTGTAGCATCTTTTATTTCCTGCGTGTTTTGGAGATTGACTGCTTCCTTGTTGGACAGTGATTTAGTCACATTGTTTTCTGCGGATAGAACACACTGATTCCGTCTTCCCTGAGGTTCACACTGTGTGACTAGTTGGTCACGTGCATTTTGAGATCTTTGTCTTCATGGGAGGGGAAGCTACAGCGGAAGAAAGTTGCTCAAGATCCTTGACTTCACAGTCAGCTGTGGCCCCCTCGGTCCAGGTGAGGCCGTGGGGGCAGGCCATGGGAGCAGGCCATGGTCCACGCACCTCTTAGCCTCTCGTGCAGAGATGCCTCGCCCATGCGGCTCCTGCAGGGCAGCTTGGCGCCCTTGTGCCTGGCTGCTTTTCCAGCCGCCTATGACATTCGTGCTAGGCTGTGTCCTTCATTTCATCACATAAACTGTCTTAGAAAGAGATATCCTGTCTAGCATAATTTTAAAAGCAGAGTTGTCTCTTTTTTTGCATTTAGTATCCAGGTAAATGTTTTATCGCTTGAGCTAAGAACCCTTGCATTTAGTGTCCAGGTAAATACGTTCTCGTTTTGGCTGAGAGTCCTTGCCATTCCTGCGGACCCCGAAGTGAATTCCAGGTGGCCTTACCCACACAGGAGTGGCTGCCCCTCAGACGGCTGAGCTAATGTTCTAAAGAAAAGCTGGTATTTCAGATTTGTGGGAAGAGTCATCCAGCCAATACCATTTTAGCTGCAGTTTCTATTTTCTGACTTTAGAAGTATACTGTGTTAAAAAAAAAAAAAGGCTACAAAAATAGCCATTCTTCAATAGACTATTCATACGTCCAACCTGACGTGCACCAGGCCTGTGACGGGCATTGGATACCAAAAGGGGGATGCCAGGCCTTGGTCCCTGCCCCCACAGTGCTTAGGCTGAGGGGGAGCATATTAGATTCAAGTCCATGTGCTGCGAGGTCTGGGATGCATGGCAGCATGTCACCCACCACCACGACACTGTGACTGCCCAGTGTTGGCTTTGTGTGGCTTTTGTTGAGGACGTTGATTTCAAGGGTGAGCCCCAGCACCCAGAGCCGTGCCTGCTGAGAGAAATCTTTCTGGGCAAAGAGACACCCAGGGTCTGACTTGAGTGGGGCTGCTCACGGGAGGTAGGAGGGAAGGCACAGGCCGCTAGGCCTGGCTCAGGTGCCTGGCGGGGGGTTGTCCCTAGTACACTGAGTGTCGGAGTTTACTGCCCTTTAGATTTAGCAGGAATCAAGGCCACAGGTGGATGAGTCAGGAGGCCTGAGGTCCTGGGGGCTGCACAGGGGTAGGGACCGGGGCAGGCCTGGACTCTGGGACAGGTGCGGGAGCCTGTGTGTTGTATGCTGCGTGGCTGGGCATATTGTTTGGGAAATGGCATGGCAAGTTCTAGGCTGGTGTGGCCTGGGGGCAGGAGGTGAGGAGGACTGAAGGAGATGACCTTGGGAGAGTAGGGCACTGTCCACATGGATACCAGAGTGCCTGGATGACTGCAGACTAGTAGGTGGGGGGAAGTGGTGTCCAGCTGCCTCAGGCCGCATTGCGGGGTCTCATGGTATCCTCCTGCCTTGGTTCACTCAGTGGGGTCTCATGGTTCTGTCTGCCTTGGGTCACAACCTGGGCTTTCCAGAAAGCCCCCTCTTGTTGGGCCACCCTGATGTGGGGTGTGGATGAGGGACAGCTACATAGAGTTCATGGGCCGGGTGAACCGGGGCTGCATTGGCACAGTGGTGTGTAGGTGTAGGGAGAGAGGAAAGCCCATGAATTTGCCGAGGCAGAAAGGGAAGCAAGGGTGGAAAACTGAGTCAGAAAGAGGGAGCCTGGGAGATCTGCAGCCCTGGGAACTAAGAGGCACACGTGGTGGGGGGGGGATTGTGGTGGCCTGTGGGCTTGGCAGATTCAGAGGTGCTTCCCTGTCCCCGCATTGGTGGCCTTAGCACTTCCTGGTCTGTGTTTGTGGCCTGGGTGGGCACCCAGCAGCTCCTTCCCCACAATGGCTCCTCTATATGTAATAAAATCCCCTCACTAATCCCCTGTTCCCTGTATGCAGGGCAGGAAAATGGGTGCAGAGAGCCCTCAGGAGGGATCAACCAGGGCACTACAGCCCCCAGCCTCCACAGCCACTCACCTTCCCAGCCACTGCGACAGTCAAGTCCAGGTAGCTCGTCTTACATGGCTGCACCTGGGATCCAGGCACCTCCTGGTCTCCCTTCCCTGCCCTCTCAAGGAAAGACAGACATGCCAGTCCCTTTCCTACCCTCTCAGGGAGAGAGACACGTCAGTCCCCAAGCTGCTCCTTCCTTAGTAGCCGTGTTCTAGGTACAGCATGGCATGTCATTAGTGTCTTTCTCTTCTCCATTCCCCATCCTCCCTCCTTCTCCACCATACCCTTTCCCTCTCCTTCCTCCCCTCTCTCTTCCTTCCCTCCTTCTATCGTGTCAATCCCTGAGCCGTTCCTTTCTCACTAGCCATATTCTAGGTTCAGCATGACCCGCTCATGGTCTTCCTCCTCCCTTCCGTTCCCTCCCGCTGGCCTCCCCTTCTCCGCCATCCCCTCCCCATCCCTCCCCTTCCCCTCTCCTTCCTCCCCTCCCTCCTTCAGCTCACCCTTACACCTCTGCCCTCCTCTCACTTCTCCCCGCACACCGTGTCCCTCCTGCCCACACACACTTTCCCTGAGTCATCTGCACCTCTTGAATGTGGACCCCGTGGCAGCCCTGCCGGATATGCCGACAAGCATCCGGAGCAGATGGTCTAGAGGGGATATACCCCATTCTTATGCAACTGAGTAGAAAGTGTTGCATCCACCCAGAACCGGATGTGCAAGTCAGAGCCACATGGCCTTCGTCCAGGAACAGGCCAGGTGGACCCGGCTTAGGGACACCAGATGACATACCTGTCACCTTGAATATTAGAACAACACCTACCCTGGTACCCATGCCCTCCCTCCCCTACCCCCTTTGAGGCCTCATGGCAGGCGGGTGCCTTACTTGGAAACAGGTTGCTTATCCTTTGCAGTGCAAGTGGGGTTTGGTAGGAGGTAGCTGTAAAAAAATATTCACAATAGAGCCTATTTCTCAGAGAAGTTGCGACAGTGCACAGGGATGTACTCATGTTTCTATTCTCTGTGACCAGAAAACAAACCCAAGTGGGTTAAGGACAGAGAGTAGATATGCCCAGGGAGGCATGTGCAGCTGTGTGCTGAACTCTGTGCCCGTGGGAAGCCCCTAAAGGGCCTGGGTGAACACAGATGGCTGAGTCTCACCCCTGGCTTTAATGCACCAGCTTGGGTCGGGACCTGGCACTCTGTATTGCTCCCAACTTTCCATGCAGTGCTGGGGCCTGTTTGGGAAGCCTGTCACCTCCTGGGCCGAGATGAGGGGTGATCATGCATGGTTTCCGTGTTGAGATCGGAGGATCTGTGACCACATTTGCCCCCGGGACATCCCAACAGCACACCCCAAACATGGATCGTTTGATAGGTTGAGATGGAGTCAACAGAAAACCGCTTCTTATTCGTAGGCACTTGGGCAAGAGGGCCAAGGAACTCGCCACACGCCGAGCAAGCCCTGCCACTGATAGCTATGCAGCTAACACAACTTTATTTCTCTCTCTGCGCCTCAGTGTGCTCGAGAATAAACTGGGGAAACCGGTGTTCTGCGAGCATTGTGGAGGTGGACACACCAATATAGAGGAAGCTATTCAGAAACTGCCTGAAGTCTGCGTGCTCACCCATGAGTCCTTCCTCTCTTCAGCTCTGGAAGGTGCTGGGGGATTGTTTTGTTCCGATGTGACCCTGGTTCTCCCATTTCTTCTCCAGTGCTCCTGTTGGCACACAGCTCCTCCTTGGCGTGCCCGCTGTCTTCTTCCTTACTTTCAGCTGCCTCCTCTCTGTCCTTCTTTGTGGTGATGCCCATGGACTTGTCTTCCAGTCACCAATTCATGTTTCATCTGTGTCTCATCTGCTGTGATGAGTATCACCGATTTCTTTTCATGGGTGACATTTTAAAAACAATCTCTAGCAGTTCTATTGGCTTTTTCCAGATATTTCTGGTCATGTAGGAGAGCATCTCTCTGGTTGCAGTCTTTTATTTCTCTGAGCATTTTGTGGATAGGTTACACCCGTGCCTGACTCCTATGAGGGACGTTATACAGGGTGTCAATCTCTCTCTTCCTCTCTCTCTCTCTCTTGTTCCACACCCTTTACTCATAACCCCTGTTTAGGTGATCTTTCTGTGCTCGTGTTGATTAGTATCATCTGTGGTAGTCCCGAGTGTCCTGTGGTGGGAAGACCCTCCTTCCAAGTTGAAGGACTCACAGGTCCTCGCTTAGTGGTGGAACTCCCGCATCCTGGTGCCGATCTCCTCTGGGGTGCACACTGGTACTTGCCCTCGGGCCAGGTCTACTTTGTCTGCTCTTCTTGCCACAGGCTTCTCCCTGCTCGGGTTTCAACCCACCTTTTGCTCTCTATTTCAAAGCGAACCCAGGGTTCTAAACACCCTTCTCTGCTCGTTAGTGAATGAGACTGAGATTGTCCTTAGTCACCAGACTCCAGGCTACCCTGAAAGCCGCGCCCCCTCCTCCTCCTGTCTCCTGGGCTGCCACCTTTGATCAGAGGCTGTCATTTCATGTGACTTGTGGTTTTGTGGCCACAGGTCAGCAGAGTCACGGCCTGACTGAAGTTCAGAGTTCAAAGGCAGCCGTGGGCTGATGTCAGCATTGGCTCCTGGTGCTGAGCAGAGCTGCCCTGGAGTGGGAAGAAGCGGGAACTCTTCGAGCCGCGTGAAAGGAAAGGTGGGGGTGTCTTGGATGATGAACTCTTCGGAAGGCATGGTGTCAGGGCGGATGCCCACTGTGCTCTGGGCTGCCCCAGCTCTCCTTGTCAGAGCGTGTGCCCACATGCGGCTGCAGCACAAGGCAGAAGTACCCAGAACATGCCTTTTATTCTGTCTTTCATGGATCGTGAAACTGGCATCCTGGGCCTCTTACTGGTACATACGTGGCTCAGGATATGACATGCACACAGCTCAGGATGGAAGGCCCCCATGGCTCAAGACACACATGTGTCTCAGAACGTGGTGTCCACATGACTCAGGCCACGACACACAACTCAGGACATGACATGCACACCGCTTAGGATGTGACGCCTACATAGCTCTGGATACACAAATGGCTCAGGACATGCACACTGCTCAGGACATGACACACACATGGCTCGGGACACACACATGGCTCAGGATGTGACATGCACACAGCTCAGGACAGTCTGTCCCTTGTTCTGCCTTCCCCGTTGCCTCTCCCCAGATCCCCTTGAGAAACCGAGGTTGGGAGGTGGCTCTTGCAGTGGACTGCCCATGTGGCCCAGTGCCAAGCCTGTCTGTCCATCTGTCCATCCCGCTGGCCACGGTGATCACTTTTTCTGGGACACTGTGCACACAGCCACACCCAGGTGTCACCTTCCCCTTCTGTCACCGGTGTCCCGCCAGCCACACTCCACTCTTCCACAGAGAAAAATAGGGGCACATGAGGACAGCCGTGGGCCGGGTACGCAGCAGTCACAAGGCAGGGCCGTGGAGCCCTGGGAGGCTGCGTGGAGCCCTTGACGTCCCAGGGCGGGCTTTACTCCAGGTCCTGGCAGCACCACCAGCTTCCCTCTACCTCAGTGAGTGAAGGAGGACTCAGCCTTCCAGGAAGTACCCCAGTAGGACAACACACCCCCATCCACACAAGACTGTCCCCCCTGCCCTGGGAGGCCAAGGACTATACCAAAGGCCAGTGGTATGGCTTCCCAGTCACCTTGAGCTCAAGCCCGGAGAGGCCAGGCTTTGCCATAGCAAAACACAAGTCTGTTCCTTACTTCTTCCATCCAAATCACCGGCAAAAAAATACATAAAAG
>CAUYQG010095543.1:0-38075 GCA_963574415.1 Tarsius wallacei
AAGGCAATCTACAGATTCAATGCAATACCCATCAAATTACCAGCAACATTCTTCTCAGACCTAGAAAAAACAACACAGGAATTCATATGGAAACACAAACGACCAAGAATAACCAGAACAATCCTCAGCAAAAAAAAAACAAAGCAGGTGGTATCACATTGCCAGACTTCAAACTCTACTATAGAGCTACAATAATCAAAACAGCTTGGTATTGGTACAGGAACAGGCACAACAGTTTTGATGGCCATTCCAGAAAAAGAGTTCCAAAACTGATTTGCCAGGTGAACTAGGCATTAGTGCATAGCTTTGCAAAGAGAGTACTTTGAAGGTGATCATAGTGATATTCAGCAATGAAGTATGAGCACTTTTTCTAGGATGAGTTTGCAAATTTAATTGTCAGACCTTGTACACATATGAAATATATTTTTAGGAATTAAAGAAATGTAAGCCACCAGAAGGAAATACCATCTTTCAGCTACCAGAACCAAAATAAATAAATAAGGTAATTCATCCTGTTGGTAAGTGGAAAAATTCTTAGGATATAGGTATAACTATTAAGTACTTTTTAGCAATTCTGGAAGTTTGAATAGAAAAACCTTAACATTTTTATGTATACATCTCTTCCCAGTAATTTCACTTCCCAGAAATTGATCAGAAAAAAGTCACTGGGATTTACAAAGGATAGTTGAAACTCTTAATAATGATGTAGTAGAGGCATGTGTATTAAAGTAGGAAAATACAAATGCTACATTATTGCATTATAAATAAGATACTATATTAGTTCATTATTGCTATGTAACAAATATCACACGTTTATCAGCATAAACCAGTGTCCATTTATTAGCTCAGAATCTTGTAGGTAAGAAGTCTGGCAAAGTACGACTGGATTCTCTGCTCAGGATTATCACAAGACAGATACCAAGGTTTTGACTAGAGGCTGTTGAGAAATAACCACTTCCAGATTCGTTCTTGTTAACAGAATTCACTTTAGTTGTGGCTGTAGTACTGAGTGCCCTGTTTCCTTGTTAACTACCAGCAGAGAAGTTGGGAGTATTATCAGCTCCTGAAAGGAGCCTCTGAATCTTCCAGTCAGCAATGGGGGGTTCAAATCCTTCTCATGCTTTGCATCTTTGATTTCTCTTATGTCTGACTTCTAGATTCAGATTTAAAGGGATATAAGTAGGATAAACTCTTCACCTTAAGGACAACTGATTTGGAAACTTAATTCCATCTGCAAAACCCTTTTACAGCACAAGCTAAATTAGTATTTGATTGAATAACTGAGAGGTGTGTGTACTAGTGGCAGAAACCTTTAGGGCCATCCTAGCATTATGCCTACCACAGAGCCAAAACAGAATGCGTTACAAACTCCAATATTATAGAGATGAAGAAATACATATAAGTTTACACATGTATCCATGCTTTCTGTAAAGATAGATACAGCACAGTTAATAGCATATAGATAATAATTATATATGATATATACATATGTGTATACACACGTGAGTTTGATAATTTTAGATGTGATTTTAATATCCACCTTCCAATTATCAGTTTTGGAATTGTTACACAATGCATGTTATTATAATTAAAAACATATTTTGGAGTCTATCTAAAAGTGTATATTTGCTGAAATACAAGAACCTCTTTTTAACACATTTACCTATCAAATGATGTTACTAATATTATTCTTCCAAACCACAGTCCATATTGTCAGCATCAGAGGAAGCCTATATGAGGTACAGAAATACACTTAGAAATTTTGCAGTTATTTGGAGCAGTTAAAATCCCATTTTGATGCATGCTCAATTGAGAATTAAAAGTTCAAATATTGATTTGCATAGGAAATTAGCAATTAAGTACCCATAAAATTAACTTGCACCTGCCAATTGATGCACCAATTTAGTTTGCAGAGACCTTAAAAGAAACTTCTTGAGAATAAAGTTTGACATTATTTGACAATAATCTATTACAGATGTTTGAAAATACACACTTCTGCAGAAAGATACATGTGGTGGCCATGAAAGTGTACCCTGCGGACATCTAAATACAAGGAACATAATTGACCAAGAGCCCAGCTGTCATGCTCTCAAATTCATCACCAGGTTGGCACAAAGGTCAGACTTCCCACAGGCAGCCCACTGGCGATTGTTGAATGCAGTAGGGATTTCAACACAAATCTGGGCTTGGGAGATAGACCAGGATTTCAGCTGCTGGCGTTGGCTCTAGAACCATCCAATGAGGGCCTTGCCATCTGTATGTGGTTGAATTGTGTCCCCTAAAAAGACATGTTGAAGTCCCAACCTTGAGTACCTGTGAATATCACCGTATTTGGAAATAGGTTCTTTGCTGATGCATCAGGTTAAAATGAAGTCACTCAAATAGTGAGCCCTAAATCCAATGAGTGGTGTTCTTAAAGAGAGAGAGAGGGCGATTTGGACACACAGACAGAAATTAGAATGGTGCAGCTTCAAACCATGGAACTCTGAAGGCTGCCGGCAACCACCAGAATCTAGCAAGAGGCAAGGAGAGATTTTCCTCTTCAGTCTTCAGAGAAAGCATGGCCCTACAGTCACCTTTATTTTGAACTTCAAGCCTCCCTAACAGTGAGGGAATACATTTTTGCTGTTTTAAGACATCCTGTTTGTGATTTTTTTTTGTCATGACAGTCCTAGGAAAAAATATATATACCACCTAACCTTCCTTTCCTCCCTATGTGATCTGGAGTCAGACGTATATAGTGGTTTAACACTCCCAGACTTACTCAGCGACTGTTCCATTTTTTTCACCCAAGTAGTTCCCCTAATGCAACTCTTATGTGTTTAACCTCATGATAGCATCTGCTTTTCAGAGATCCTAGACTAACATTCCACTATACAGAAAATGAAGCAAACCATATGTAAGCGTGCATTGAAACACATTTAATTAATAACATGGGTGTGGAACAACTAAAATTGAATTCAATTTTTTTAATTTGCATTTTTCCACTTGTTACTGATGTTGAATATCTATCTATGTTGATGGAGCATTAGCATATGCAGTAGCAGTAAAATAATCTCTTCTTCTCTGCTGTTTTCCTTATTGTGGTTTCAGTTACTTGCGGTTGAAAATGGTCCAACAAGACTAAATGGAAAATTCCAGAAATAAATCAAAAGTTTTACATCATGGGCACTGCTCTGAGTCACATGTTGAGATCTCTCTGGTCACACTTCATCCTGTCCCAGATGAGAATCCTTCCTTTGTTCTGTATACCACACAGTTAATACTCCCCGTCCCTTAGTCACTTAATACCTGACTCAGTGATCAGATGGAAAAAAAAATTAGTATGTATAGAGTTTGGTACTGTCTGTGGCCAGACATCCACTGGGGAGCATAGAATGTATCCCTTGTTGATAAGGAGAGACTACTATGAACAGAAACCCAGCTGCAGCTTAAATTATGGTTGGACCTACCTGTAGGAGAAGTGGAGATGTGCCCACCAAGAGAAAACACAGCCTAACACAGATGAGGGAGAAATATCCTGACCCCTTCCTCTCTTCTTCTCAGCAATCTTCTGTCATTGTCCCCGATTAACCAAGGGAGCATGGGAAGCAGAGTTTACAGAAACAAGAAATGAATCTGTTAAAAACAAGAAATAACTAACACTTAGCCCTTTGCCTATTTTTGTATGGAATTATAAGCCTTTTTGCTTTAATGATTAGTATGAAATTTTTACAGGTTTTGCAAGTTTTGCTGTAAAGTTCAGATGTCTTCCTTGTCTCCATGTCCGTCTTTTTAATAAATATTTTCATGGAATCCAAATTCTTTCACCTGAAAGTTTCCAGAGTTCATGTTTTACTTAAGAGTGTTGTGCTGACATCAAAATTCTGAAAATATTCTCCTTTGTTTACATATAAAGACAAGGGCTGCATAACAAAGCAGACTGCACCTAGGACAGTGGTTCCATAACATTACAATGGAGCTGAAAATGTTCTAGTGCTTTGTGTTTACTATGCTATACTCATTTTTAGCATTATTTTCAAGTATACTATTTCTAGTTTTTTTTTTTAATTAGCTGAAAAAGCCTCAGGCAGGTCCTTTAGGAGGTATTGCAGAAGAAGGCATTGTTATCATAGGAGATGACAGCTCCACGCATGTTATTGCCTCTAAAGATCTTCCTGTGGGACAAAATGTAAAGAAAAGACCTAGGCTAATGGGTGTGTTTGTGTCTTAGGTTTTAATAGAAAAGTTTAAAAAGTAGAAACATTTAAAAATTCTAAAAATAGAAAAAACTTATAGAGTAAGAATATAAAGAAGAAAAATATTTTTAAAAACTGAACTATGGCTTTGTGTTTAAACTAAGTGCTATGACAAACTTTTTTAAAAATTAAAAGGTTTACAATGTAAAAAAGATGCAGTAAGCTAAGGTTAATTTACTTCTAATGAAATAATTTTTTATAAATGTAGTATAGACTAAGTGTGCAGTGTTTATAAAGTCTACAGTAGTGTATAGTAATGTTCTAGACCTTCACATTCACTTATCATTCATTCACTCATGGACTCACCCAGAATTAACTTCATTTTAAAAATTCTTTTATACTGTATGTCGACTGTACATTTTCTAAGTTTAGTTATACAAATACCACCATGTTACAATTGCCTATAGGATTCAGTATCATAACATGCTCTACAGGTTTGTGGTCTAGGAGCAGTAAGTCATACCATATAAGCTAGGTGTGTCATAGGATATACCAGTAGTCCCCAATCTTTTTGTCATCAGGGACCAGTTTCATGGAAGACAATTTTTCCATGGACCGTGGAAAGGGGGTATGGTTTTCCGATTATTCAAATGCATTACATTTATTGTGCACTTTATTTCTATTATATTACATTGCAATATATAATGAAATATTTATTCAGTTCACCATAGTGCAAAACCAGTGAGTCTTGAGCTTGCTTTTCTGCAACAAGATGGTTCCATCTGGGGGTGATAAGAGACAGCACTAGCATCACTGCCTCAGCTCCACCTCAGATCACCAGGCATTAGATTCTCATAAGGATGTGCAGTTCACAACAGAGTTTACATGTACAGTTTACAACAGAGCTTACACTTATTTCATTTTATTTTTTTTGAGTTGGAGTCTCACTCCGTTGCCCAGACTGGAGAGTGCAGTGGCTGCTCCCGGCCACCGCAGCCTCGACCTGCTGGGCTCTGGCGATCCTTCCGCCTCAGTCTTCCAAGGAGCTGGAACTACAGGCGCGCACTATCACGCGTGGCTAATTTTTTGATTTATTGTAGAGATGAGGTCTCGCCAAGTTGCCCAGGCGGGTCTCGAACCCGGGGGCTCAGGCAATCCACTCACCTCAGCCTCCCAAGGCACAGGATTACAGGCTGAGCCACTGAGCCCGGCTCAGAGTTTGCACTTCTGTGAGAAGCTAATGCCGACACTGATTTGACAAGAGACAGATCTCAGATGATAATATGAGCAATGGGGAGTGGCTGTATAAAGCTTTGTTCACTTGCCTGCTACTCACCTCCTGCTGTGCAGCCTGGTTCCTAACAGGCCATGCATGGACTGGTACCGATATCAATCCATTGCCTGGGGGTTGGGGACCCCTGGCCTATACTGTCTAGGTTTGCGTAAGTGCACCCTATGATGTTTGCACAAAGACAAGGTCTCCTAATGACACATTCTCAGAACATTTCTCCATCATTAAGCAATTCATGACTGAAGTTACTTTATTAGTTAATACATTTTAGTTCACCTAGATTTTAGTATACACACCTGCACACACACACACACCACACGTGAATACATGGAGCTTTAACTTATTTTTTAAGAAGGACTGCCATGGCAGAGACAGTTGGGCTCATTAAATATTTTCTGGCCCCTTCTATACTTCCCAGTCTTGATGCATTCAGTTTAGGCCAATGAACGGTGAGGAGTGGCATGTTACTTAGTCCTGTTACTTAGAACAAGCACGTTGGAGTACCATATGTACTCTTTTTTTTTTTCCTGATATAGGGACTTATATGCTTTATTGTCACAAATTGGTGAAAACCTAAATCCCAGAGGCACCAAGCAGAAATGAATCTCTGCCAAATAACATTTGACTCTTTAAAGTCAGAAATAATCTTTTGATGTGTTAGGTCATTGTAGGTCAGGCTCTTGAGAATCAGAGCCTATAATGGTTGATGTGTGTACACGTGACTGTTGAATAAGTGCTGTAGAATGAACTTGTAAGGGAGTGAAGGAAGCAGAGTACAGAGAAAGAAGCTGAGCAGAGATGTAGTTAGTTGACATCTAGCCTAAACCTGGTATCATTAATTTAACCACAAGGTTGTACCACCCAAGGTCTTCCCATGTGCTGAGAGGATGCGGTTGAGAACTGTTAAGCAGCCAACACTCACAGCAGCTGGGAATAAGTGCATCATTGGTAGGGGATATGTAGGCTGAGCCCCAACAGAGTTGATTCCAGTACCAGAGATACTAGGGTTAATTTTCTACCATAGTGTATCCTACTCTGTTCTATCTTGGCCAATAGAATTGCTAATTGTACTCAATGCATTAACTGAATAGCTCTTCCTATCCACCTTGACTGGAAACACCAGCACTAGTATATACCAAATCCCACTTATAAGGGACTGTTTCTGAGCAAATTTTGGTTATTGATCTTTTGCCAAAAATATATTGCCTTGATTGCTGTATGTTTAGAACAATTTCTTCTTACCTAGTGAGGCATTATAAAATCATTGATCTTTTTTTTTAAAAAAATTGTTTATTAGTGTTCATTTTAACTCTTAGGTAAACTTTAAACACAGACTGTAAAGGTAAATAAAAACTATCCATTGATGTAGTATTGAATTTATAAATTAATTTGTGCAGAAGTCACATTCTTGCAATACTTAGCATCTCTGTCTAAGAATATAATATTGTATTTACTCAGGTCTTCTTTGTGACTTATAGTTGTTGGTTTCTGTCGCTGCTTTATTTGTTTTTATCTGGTTATTTCAATTTTTATTGACTGTTCCTTAGTTATTTTCTAGTACATTTTTTTAAAAGCAAGATTTATCGAGAGGACAGAAAAGCTCCCACAGCGTGGGGGGGGGGGGTACCCAAAGGGGTTGTCCATACTCTTTTTTTAAACTTTTAATTTTTTAAATTTTAAAGATATGGGGTACAATGCAGGGTTAGGTATACAAATGTTCATTATGCAGGTGCCCTTGTTGATGAGGTGTGTCCTCTTTACTATCTCATATGAAACATTTCGCCCCCTTATATTTTTACTTGGTTATTGCTAGACAATGATACACCTCACGGTTGTACACATATTTTTTCCAAAACATTCTGAAGTCTCACAAGAAATTGAAATAGTTTTTGCTTCTTTTTTGTTCTAGGTCATATGATATCTGCAATAAAATATGTTATTCAAAAACCATTCTGATTAATAAGTTCATCATTTACAGCAGAGCTTTGGAAAAATGAACAGAGCACTGGAGACAGAGTTGAAGGAATGCCTGGGATACTCATCTAGAATATAAAAACTGCCCAAGTGTGATGCCATTAAGTAGTGGTGAGTAAAATACAAGAAAAATCAGCAAAATGAGGAACGTTCAATATTGCCAATGTAAATGTAAGCTTAATGTAAATGTGTATATTTACACATCTGCTTAGTGTTAGTATTTGAAGAAAGGAGGAAAAGGAATATTTTTTTAAAATATTAACATTATTCCTTAACTTTGAGAAGTTCTTTGTGTGTGGTTGATCCAGCCAAATGTTGTTGGAATGAATAAATGATTGAACAATTTTTTCCATCTATTTGAGAATAATTTTGGAACCCTCCTTGGTATGCTACCCTCGGTACAGAGTTGACAAGAGCAGTGTTGGGCAGCCCCTAACACTTGTTTAGAATTTTACAATTTGCAAATTTCCCGTGTATTAAACTTCCTGCAGGTCTGGTCTACCTCCATTCTCTTTCCAGCTATTTTTAAAAAGACAAACCTGACATTATCACTTTCTACTTTAAAACCGTTTCACTCCTCATTGCCTTCAAGATAAAGTGTCATCTTTTTACGATGGCATAAAAGAGCTTTCAAAACTTAATCCCAAATGATCTTTACAGCCTTTCCCACCATAAACTTCCCCTCTATATACATCATATTCCAAGTTCTCTGAAGGCACTGTGCATTTTAATCTTTCTAGCTTCTTCATTGGCTGATTTGTATGCCTTAAATTCTCTTCCCATCTGTCACTGAAAACTTCTGCCCATCTTTAAAGACCCAAGTGGATTATTATCTCCTCGAAGCAGCTCTCTCTAATAACCAGGAAAGTCTATTACCATAGCCATTTGTAAATGTCTACAATAAGAGACACTTTGTAATACATTATTATCTCTGTATGTGTTTTTCTGTTCCACTAGGCTGTGAGTTCCCTGAGGTGAGTCACTATATTTTCACATCTATTGTATCACCACTCAAACATCAATGGATGGATGGTGTTTACTCTTATGATTAGACTTTTGAAGTGTGTGAGAAAAATATGAGTCAGCTTCTTATTCCATTTTAACATCATGAGATGAAAAGAACAGAGAGTCCCCGAGTGTATGCAATTCCTTATCCATGTTACAAAAGTCCAAGGAGGAGCTTTCTGTGATACTGATAACTGACATCCTGATGACATGAAAAGTAATGACAGAAGGAGGGATAACGACTGCCATCAGACCATGACTCCCTAAATATCCAGATAGCTTTTGGTCTGGAGAAAAACAAATATTCCTAGGAAATATAAATTCCAAGTCAATTATTGAAGGTAGTCATGGTTTTCAATACTATTTAAACATGAAATCACTTGGGAGAATCTCAATCCTTGAGTATTCTTATATCTCCTTATTTTTGGAGCAGGAGACCGTAACTGGCCCTTCCTTCAATTTGCCTTCCAAATCAGGGCTCAGCTCCACTGGAAAGTTTCATTGCCCACCCTGAGTTGTGTTGAGTGGTCTCTTTGTGTCACTATGCCATTGTGATATTTCACTCATATTATTATCGCTATATTTACCACTTTGTACTATAATTATTGTTTACAAGGTGTAGGGCTCTCCAATGTGGCTGGATTTTAGTCATCATTTATCTCTACTTCCTAACACAACTCCAGGAAAATTATCAGTATTCATTAATATACGTTGGATGAAACCATCAATCAGTTAATCAATATTATAAAATTTAAATTTAAAGCCCAATGATTATAAAATGTGCCTTGCAACTTAAATGTTCGTGAAAAATTAGCTCTATCTTTTCTTCATAGCTGGGATTTTTAAAAACTAAAAAAGTAAAATTCCTAAATGTAAGTTGAAGTTTCTACCCCCAGGTCTACATAAGCATGTTAGTTATACTAACATGAACTGGCTACAGTGCTTCAATGAGGTAGGAAATAAGATATTAAAAATCATAATCTATGAATGGAGGAAAATATAATGTGTAATTCACACTTCTTCAAAACCTGACACAAAGTCACTGACCCAGAAATGTGTTTACAATTTGCTGCATCATCATTTGGGTACTTAGATGCACAGTTTAGTGTCTATGTTCATTTCTAAGGCTATTTTTTTTTACACTATGTTCTATAACAACTAGAATAACCTTTTGTAGCTATTCGTATAAAACACTTGGCCTTTATAGAGAAATTTTACCATCACAGACAGTCTAAAATTACTTTTGGAGAATAAGTCTTAGAACAGATAAGCAGTTTCTCATGAATGAAGCTTTAAATAAATAAATAAATAAATAAATAAAATATTAAAAAATATATATTTAATACTGAGTATCCTTGAGAAAAGAAAATGGCATCGATTTGATACCTTTCCTTGGGGGCTGTAGAGCCAATAGATTAATGACCAAAGTTTGTATTTGTAGAATCCTACTGAAAGATGCCAAAAAAATAAGGATCTAAAATTCATAGATTTGCATGAGACAGCACAGAAATATTGTGAATTCTTTGAAAATAGGATTTCACCGTTCTAAAATTCTTGGTGACTTATGAGTAAGGTATACAGAGAAGAGAGGAGCTACTTTCTTTCCAACTAAGAGGAACAAGATCTTGTCTAGGACAGTTTTGAGCTGGTTGATAACTATGTCCGTAAATTTAGTCTTGCCAGATAGATAATACCAACCTTCTCTAGCCCTTTTACTCTCAGGCTCTTGCCTAGCAGAGAAATAAATGTGTGTTTTCTCTTTGAGGTTTAATGCTATGGGTTATAGTTTAGATCTCATTCCAGGTGTAGTTACTTTGGAGAAGAAAAATACTCAACTTTGCTACATTTAAAACAAAATGAATATTGATGTCAGCTTAAAAAGCACCAGCTTTTTTGAGCACCAGCTCTATCATTAATGAGTTATCATGTCTGGGTGGTTGGGAGAAAATCAAATTTTATTATAATGTTAGCAAGTTTAACAAAAATGATGGGAATGTCAATTTTATAGATTAAATGGAGAGTAAGTGTATACAGTTGTAGAGTCACGCAAATCATGAATGGTAGATTCTGGATATTACTGATATTCTAGAGAAAGATTTGTTAATTATTTGGAACTTGAACAGAAATACAATCCCTTTAGGAGAGTTCTCGAGAAATGGAGAAGGACAAATCTCAGTTCTTACCCTGCATGCGTAAGAGGTACTTGGGTAGCATTTCTGTAGGACCCAGCAATCACTTGTGACTCTTGGCTTACTTTGACGTGAATTTGGAAGCTTTCACTCTCAGTTTCAAAGTGGATGTGAAGTACAGAGATGAATGGTTCTTTTCGTACTGAATGGCTTTAAAGATGTCTTTGCACAGGATAAACTTATCAGGAGTGGCAAGTGATAAATGAGGGTTATAAAAATTTAGGAATCTTTTACTTACCCTAATGGATGGCTCTCACAAGAGGATTCATAACTTTTTTGTTAGTTGTACTCTTTTCTTTCTTCAATGTCTGAAGCCTTAAAATGGCAGAGAGTTTGAGGGGTTTTCGTAGAGTTAATTAATGTTAATTGTGCTGTGAATTACTTTAAGGAGTCTGTTGAGTGATGCACTCACAGAAGAGGGTCGATACCATTTAACGTTCAATAGGGGATAATGCTGGTCTTTGGCACCATTGTGTGATCATTAGGGCTGTGCTGAAGCTTGTCAGGAACAGCTCAAAAGATCAGTTGCTTGTGGCAATTAAAACAATTGAAAATGATCTCGTATTAAATTATATATGATGCAACACTGCTCCCTGTATGAACAAACTCTCATTCCATTAGTGATTTTCAATTTCATACCAAGCACTGCAATTTATTTTTCTTAGTTACCTTACTATGACTGTCTCTGTACTTCTAGCAGGATATTATTAATATTTATCCTATTATCTCATACAGCATTTCATGCTCAAAGCACTTTGCAATCTTAACTAATTAATCTGTATATCCTGCCTAAAAGGGTGGTACAGACCCTTTTAGAGTTAGGGAAACTGAGTTGAGGGTGGTAAAGAACTGGCCATCAAAAAAAAAAAAATTATCTGATAGGTTCCAGCGTTTTGGTTTAGGCTTTTTTTTTTCCCCTTGAAACTAAAATTAATGAATCTTTGGTCCTCAATGATCATACTCTGAACTCTAATGAACCCCTTCCCCCCAAAAAAGGTAAATGGAATAATTTTTAACATTGTTTATTCTACAGGCAAAAAAGAGACAAAAAATGATCTCAAATGAATAAAGATAATAGAAAGAAGTGCAGCGATTTTTTGAATATTAAATCTATTATCTATTCAGAGGAACCAGTGAACTAAATTTTGTTCAAAGCACATAAATATGTGCAAAATTTTCAGAAAATTATGTTTTGGGGATATAATAATATAAAAAGTACCTAATAAATATCAGATAAGTGTCAGGTCCTTTAAGAACATGATCAACCCATACCAACAGTCTGCTAAACTTGATATTCACTCCAATTTACTGATTAGGCAACTAAAGCTTAGAGAGTTGAAGTGGTTAGTTGATGGCCACATAATTAATAGAACCGTACTAGAATTAAAACCCAAGTCCTTAGGTTTTACATTACAAAAATGCCAGTTCTGAAGTAAACAGAAACTAATCTTCAGTTTACAAACCCTGTATTTGACTCAACAATGATCTGATCTTTCTAATTCACTGACATACTAGATTCATTACTGAAGACCACCTTGGACACCCAAAATGTTCCATGTTTAGATTCACCGCTTCCACGCGGAGCAGAGCTCATGTCTCCAACTTATCAGATTCTCACATTCCCTCCCCTGTATCCCCCTTCCTGTCTTCAATAGTCACGAAAGAACTGATGGCAGAGCCCCTGGTCTTAAATATTTGATTTCTTTTCTGTCAAATGAAGCCTTTATCTGTATAGGCTTGCTACCTTCTTCCCTATACTGTTATCCTTACTTGCATGGAGAAAAGTGTTCAAGCTTCTAACAATGGACCCAATAAAATTGTGAAGCCAACTTTGTTATGACCTGAAGACTTCCATGGAATATTCACTGGAGTATGAATTGAGACCTACAATATGAATATAGCGTTTCTTCCTATTCATCAAAGTTCATTTTGACTATGGCTACGCAAGATCAAAAATATAAAGAGGTAAAAAATATACTCAATGATAAAAAACGTTTCTAAATATCTATTGCTTATATGTATTACATTGTACTTTCTTTTAAGCCTACTTTGCTCTTTATTAACCCAATACTGTTTGTCTTACTCCTGCTATGCTTATTCATATTTTTTCACTTGTGGGATAACATTTTTACATTTATTTTTATGTCTTTTGAGCAAGAAAGAAGGGCAGCTGAGAAGTCATTTTCAACATTTTGATTAAAATATATGAAGAAATTAATTAACCTTATTATTGAAACCTACAATATGCATGCCCTTGTTTTAAGCTCAACGAAGTGTTCCAAACAAGTAAGGGAATGATTAAGCTTGTTCATCAGCTTCATGCTTTGACAATCACACATGAAAACATAAGACTAGAAAGAGTGACAGACTGATTCTGATAAATAAGAGTCCCAAAAGAATAAATATGACAATCAAGGACTGTAGAAATCCCAAAGAGACATTAGTTTCGACATTCATGCCACTCATATGTTTAAAATTTTAAGGTAAATTCAAGAAACAAATAATTTAAATGTATTTTTCATTTGGGATTATTGGGGTAGTGATCCAACTTTCCGATTCATAGTTTATATACTTTCTGGGAGCAAATATACACACATTATAATATCTATGGCCTTTTAAATAATAAGGAAAGTAGTGAGTCTTATGTGAATGGGAGATGTGCAATTATGTTTGGGATTTGCATTTACTCTCTCCGGTTTCTTCACTTGTGCAGCAAGTATGTACCAAAGCATTCTAAAACCTGTGGTAGATATAACCACGTGTCACACATGAGTCTTGTATAAAACCAGTGCATTATTTCTTATTATTAGAGTAATCACAACAACAAAGTCTTTCCTATGTTGTGGATATCTAATGATAATGGTAAGATATAATTTTGAAGAGAGCGCTCAGAACCATTCTGGGTTTAGGTCACTTCTTAGATAGTAGAAAGTGGTATTTAGAGATGTCATACTGGAAAATACTATATTCTTGAGCCTGAATTATTAAATCTAATATTCAGGACTACGTGATTCCAGTTTTTAGTGAAGCTGGAAATGGAATTGTTTTTCTGGGGACATTGCTGACTCATATAAAAAGACAAGTACGTGTGCCATACATAATGAGCTTCTAACATGCCATACAAAGCAAATGTTGTTTGAGCCTTTTGATACCTCCAAAAGACAGGTCAGCTAAAGAACAAGAGAATAAATTCCAAGAAATTGACATATTTCTTTTTCAAAATCTTTTAGTATACATCTTATTTCAAATTATTCCCATATTTTCCTATCAGTATTTCTCCATTCAAATATCTTTTCTAATTTATATTACAATGTTAAGCTAGCATTCTCTAAACATGGATTTATATTTGACACCCTTTCATGTACTGAAAGAGTAACTTTCTGCAATTATATATTTTACTTATTTGAAGGCCCTGCTTTATTGTAGAAAGAACCAAATAATTTTTAAAATTATATCACAGAATAGCATGTAAATACTGAGAACACACTAGTAGAATCTATCTTCTGAATGAATTTGGAACTGTGTATTTGTTCCTTCAGCAATACCTAATAATGCACAAACAGTTCTGTATTAGATTATTTGTCAATGTTATTTTATGAAGAAATTTAATAAAATTTACTACTCTGCAATCCATTGAGCACTTCCTAACTTAATTGTCATATTCTGCATTTCCTGAGATTTACAATTAAAATTGTGACGAGCCAGACATACAAACTATTCCTTTTGTGGCGAGACAGGTTATTTTTGTTTTACTAAAATTACCTGAGGTTTTTATCATAACATAAAAATTTTATTAAAAATTTATTTCACTCGTTTGTAAGTACCTATATGTAATGTATTTTGACTGAATATTTTTTCTACCCAATTTTTTCTTAATTCCTACCACAAAAATAAGATAGTTCAATTTACTATTTATGCCCTTGCCAGATCCAGTTAATAAAAAATAATGGCCCTGACATTTTATATTTTCCGAGACTGATCAAATAAGAAATGGTCTCCAGACCAAAGTAAACATTTATTATGATTAAGAAATGTTTAGTCTTCTTTATATTATTGTCACTAGTCACCAATATTACTTCCTAAATCTTTTAGATCACATCAGTATATTAACTTATAATATTTTTATGAATTTTAAAACTAAGTTTAATTGGCAGAAAAACCAATACAAATATGAAAGACCAAAGTATTAATATTGCTATTTTGAGTGATAGTTAAGTGGCTTGGAAATAGAAAAGAGTACAGAACCAAAAATCAAGAATTGATTTTTATCATATTACTTTGAAATTTGTATTTAAGTACTGTGAAAATTCATCACTGGATTTTTTTTCAATAAGCTATTCCTTACTGAACAGGGATTTAAAGTCTATTTTTCTTTATGTTCATTCCTTATCTGTTCTTTCTAATACCTGCTGCAGTGAAAACAAATAATGTGATTTTAATGACTGTGTATGCGATTTTTATATAGCCATTATAGGGGAGAATCAACTATAAAAGCCATATGTTTATTAATTTCACCACACTCTCAACAATTACTGATTAAGTTCCAGGTATTGGACTTGATGACAGACTGATTAAAAAAAATGATAACACTGTTAACTGAGGAATTTGAGAAAAGAAGACCATTTACAGGTAACATTGATTACACATCAAGTTCCATTTTAAAAGTGTCTTCATTAGTTTTGGACTTGCTTGGAAAAGTTTTGGACATGTTTCAGTAGTTCTGTGTTTGACATCTGAATAATTCTTATACCTATAACTAATTTTATGTCTTGGAAAATTAACATATTTGAGAACCAGCATCCTACACATAAAATGGAATTGATGCCATCTACCATACAATACTGGGGGGAGATTACATAGTATATATAAAGGTGCTTTGTCAAATATAGAAAGTTTCACAAATGAATTATGTTGCTGGGAAGTCAAGTAACTGGAAATATCTAGAGGGTATTCATGTAGGCAGAACTTGAGAGTACCTGATGATAGAGCTATAAATTTCAGTTTTAATAAAGAATTTTGATGGAAATCTTAGGAACAAGTGATTTTTTTCTAGTCAAAAGAAAAAAAATGAAGGGAAACAAGAAGCAGAAGCTAACGACCGAATCTTAGAATATATGAACAAATATAAGGAAATAGAAGAAGGAATCCGATTAAAAAGGGAGGCAGCATCGAAGACGTGAAAGAGACATAGGGCAGTACAGGCAAGAAAGCCAGAGATACCTAACCTAACAGATACCAGGTCCATGACAGAAAATCTCATAGACAGATATATGGGTGCCTCTTTATATTTAAGAGGCTATTTTCAGCAAATAATCATGTAGATTAAGAACTACAGACGAAATAAATGTTGTCTTTTCCAAGTTTCTCTCCTTCATCTGTAAAGCCAATCACTTGAAGCCAATCACTGAAGCTGTGAAAGTTAGAAATGAGCCTTGAGAGACAGGACATTCCTGGCTAGGGAAACGTGTCAGCAGAGGCCTAATGACTAAACACAAAAGCTTGGACAGTTCTGGTAGCAATGAGTAGTCTTTTTTGTGGTAGCAGAATCATTGTTTCTGTCTAAACAAATGACTTTTTAATTTACTCTCTCTTTTCATCTCCACTGTCATGAGAACTTGAAGGGGGCGATATTATAATAGATGCCTCCTAATTTCTCAGGCCTCAGATTTGGAGAACCAAATCCCAAGAGAGAAAGAAAGGACATACGGAAACTGAAGATAAGAAAACTTTACTCCAGGCCTGTTAGTCTGCTCTGGCTGTCATAACGAAATACTCTAGGCTAGGTGGCTTAAACCAAGGGTTCCCAACCTCTGGGCTGTGTACTGCTACTGGTGTTTACCCTGTTAGGAACAGGGCTGCACAGCAGGAGGTGAGTGCCTAGCCATCGGAGCTCTGTCTTCCATCAGATCAGTGACGGCATTAGATTCTCATAGGAGCATGAATCCTATCGTGAACTGCACATGCAAGGGATCTAGGCTGCGTGCTCCTTATGAGGCTCTAATGCCTGATGATTCCCCTCATCCCCATCCATGGAAAAATTGTCTTTCGGGTAACCTGATGCCAAAAAGATTGGGGACAGCTGGCTTAAACAACAGAAATTTATCTGTTCACAGTTCTGGAGGCAAGAAGTTCAAAATCAAGGTGCCACCAGGGTTGGCTTTTGGTGATGCTTCTCTCCCAGGTTTGTAGATGGTCACCCTCTTGCTATATCCTCACATGACCATCCCTTTGTCTACACATGGAGTGAGAAAAATCTCTGCTGTCTCTTCTTATAGGACACTAGTCCTCTCAGATAAGAGCTTTATCCTTATGACTTCAATTAACCTTAGTTACTTTCCTAAAGGAAATATCTTCAAATATATTCACATTGGGATTTAGAGTTTCAACAAATAAATTTGGAGGGGACATAATTCAGTCCGTAACAAAACACAGGATCACCAGGGCATATGGTCTAATAGTTGATGACAGCTGCTCTTATCTAATATCTAGGACATGGATTAGATAATAGTGTCGAGTTAATAAAAATACTTTTCTGTGAAGGAAGTAACAAAATAAGATATTCATCTTTCTCCTACTGAAATATCGAACCTTCATTTCCAAGTTCTCCTCTGCATAGCTACTGGGTGACTTTCTTAAACTTTAAGTCAGGTCATTTACTCTTCTCTTAGAAAACCTTCAATGACTCTCCACTGCTGATATTTTAACTATACAATCAAAGTCTAACATTTGATTACTTACTCAGTTCTCAACAACCTAGTTCCAACATGTATTTTCAGTATCTGCAATTGTTCTACTCTTTTACCACAGAGGTCTGTTCTTTGCTACCCGAACCTTCCACATTTTTGTTTTCATGACACTATGCCTCTGCTGACACTGTTTCCTCAGCCTGCAATGCCTCATCTCATCAAGGTTCACTTCTAACTTCCAGGGCCTCAGTGACAGTGATAAGAAATCCTTCCCCAGACTCTTTGAGTGTAAGTTAATTGCTTGTCTATCTTTCCCAAATATTGTGAGCTTGTTAGAGCAGAGAATGTTTATTCATATCCCAACTAACATAACTAAAACAACAAAGAAACCCTTCATATAGTAAATGTTAAATAATTGCTCAATCACTGAATGAATGCATCTTATGCCAATAATACATGATAAAAATAAGTAACAGATAATGAAAGGTAAAAAATAGACTATATTTCAAAGTAGCATATATGTTGCTATTTTCCTCAAGAGGGAGAAACTATCTTCATTTTATAAAAAGAAGCTAAGAATACACTTCCAATGAGCACCTAAATGAAATAGCCTCTTAAATGAGAGACAACCAAACTCTAATTGACTAGGCATTACAAAATACAGGTTGACAGAAAAGGGTGCTCATATCATTCTCCTGTTATGGCAACAAGAAAAAAAATAAAAGAGGTAGATACAAAGGGAACCAATAAAATACACCCTAACTTCCTTTTATACATAAAGTAAAATCCCTGTACCTCTCTTCATAGCCAAGGAAGAATAGAAAATGTCCATAAAAAAAGTCTATTGTAGTAAAAAAAAATAAAAAAATAAAAAAATATATATATATATCTTGTTCAGGGTTCACACTGAGTATCTTTTCATAAGAAATTATACAGCAGCACAATTAAAATGAAATACTAATTGTAACAAGAAAAGATGGTGGCTGCAGAATATAATTCACCCTTAATAGATTTTCTAATGCCTTTCTTTATACCAAAGGGGAGTACCCTGTTAGCTAATAAAGTAAATTTTCTGATCTCCAAATGGATACTTTATTCTCATTCAGGCTGATATTGCAGAGACATCATGAATTTCTTAGACAGCTTTGTGAATCAGCAGAGTATTTCAGACAAGAACACTGACTGCTAAAAGCAAAGTCATTTTTTAAACAGCCTTTAAATAAGTAGATGACACATTTCATTTTTGGGTCAAAGATGCATTTACTCCAGCAACTTGGAAGAGCAGAGAAGGCCGAACCAGTTGGGAAAGAATGGAAGAATGTTACTGGATCAGCCAAACCTCAAATTATATACTTTTACAGGTCAAATATTTTTAACTTTCTTTTTAGCACCCAGGTCTACATTTCTTATTTCCAAAGAACTTAAACATTTATATTTCATGAGATATCAACCTGAATTCCTAAAGTATCTTTGAAAAGCCATTAACTAATTTGCTCATAATAGACTTTGAGGTCTAGAAGGAACTGGTTTTCTTTCTATTTAAATAATCTTTTAGAAAAATTAAGGCAAGCAAAATGTATGCTTCCTAATACAACCACTCAGCAAATGTTCTGAGTGGGGCCACATGCCAGCACTGTTTTAGGGGCTGAGAACACCGAAGCAGTAAGAGATGGTCCTTTTCCTCACCCCTAGTTATGCTAAAGAACAGTGACTCACATGTGATGTCCAAAGGGTAAAGTTAACTGAACCCAGGAGAGGGATACTTCTCTCTTTGTTCTGGTGCGTTTCTGAATGTTTATGAATGGCTTCATGTGGTAACACTGAAATTTAAGTCTGACTCACAGTCTGAAACAGCTTAATATAAACTTCATTTTACTAAAAACTTGCATATATTTTACTTTCCACTCTTTATTGATGTAAATATACCTTAGTTTGCAAGTTAAAAGTTCATCAATCAATGCCTTAAAAGGTTGTATTGCATACAGAATATCATTGGGAATATAGCCTAGGATAATTATAAAAATATCTAATGTTAAAATTATATGCATACAGAAAAAATTTTCTTACACAAACTAATTTTTGCATATTACTGACAAGTTTCTTTCTGTCTTTCCTTTTTTCTTTTCCTTCCTTCCTTCTATCCTTCATCTCTTTCTTCCTCTCTTTTTTTCCTTCTTTCCCTTCCTTCCTTCCTTCTTTCCTTCCTTCCTTCCTTCCTTCCTTCCTTCCTTCCTTCCTTCCTTCCTTCCTTCCTTCAGCTAGGTATAACCTTCCTTATTTATGTACAGATTCTCCTACCTTATGAAAGGGTTACATCTTGTTAAACCCATTGTAAAGTCAAAAAATCATAAGTCATTCATCATAAATCAGGGACCATCTGTATACATATTCACTTGTGTGGGAAGAAGGATGGGTATATCTAGTGTACACAGTTTAAATCCCAGATTTTAAGAGGAAATCTCAGTCTTCAAATTACCATTCTACAGTTTTCCTGTTGTCTGCAGACCACCTTTTAAACTAGTATAAAGTCAGTGGAGTTTACACTGCAGTGGGCTTTTCCTTAAGTGTCACAATCTATCTAATTTCATGGTTGTTATATCTATATATCTCCTCTTTCATTATTTATATATGTTTTCAACTTAGGTTTTATTCCTAGATTAATTTAGCTTTATCTCAAACAATAATAAATTAAAATCCCAGTTTAGCATTACATATGTATGTGCTAGACACACACACACACACACACACACACACACACACTCAAAGAACAGAGTACCATATGTTTTCACTCATAAGCGGAACTTGAACAATTATTATAATACTATAAGAAAGGGATTGGCAAACTGGGAATCCCTAGTGGGAAACTGTCAGGGGAGTGGGATTGGGAAGGAAACTGCTAGGGGAGGGAGGGGCATACATCATTAAAAAGAGTACCTGCATAATCAACGTTTGTATGCCTAACCCTGAATTGTACCCCACAGCTTTATAATAAAAAAATAAAATTAACGTATAGTCATAAGTATGTATCAAAGTCAGGGATCAACAATTTTTTTTTTGTAAAAACCTGGTAACAAATAACTTAGGGTTTGGGGGGACCCAGAATGGTCTATGTCACAGCTACTTAACTGCTGTTCCAGTACAATAGCCATTGACAAATAAATGAATGGGCATGGTTGTATTTCAGTAAAACTTCATTAAAAAAAAAACAACAGGCTAGGTTTGATCCATGGGCTATGATTTTAGACCCCTGTATGGATGTATCCTACATCACCAATCATAGGCATACAATTCTTCAAGAAACCATGCTTTAATATAATTCTTGTGAGTTGTGATGTTAATGTACATTTGGCCTTTTTCTACTCTTGAGTAGTATTCCCTGCCCCATAAGTCTGATAGGTTACCGTCAAAATCTGTACAACAGTGAACAGATTGAATGAACCCACGCTGGTATTTTTGCTTAGAAAAAGATAAAGCATACTTTGATGACTGGAATTTCAAAAGTCTCCATGTGTTCTTGCTGGTAGATTGAGAAAAAGTGGTGTAAATGAGTAGACTTAGAAATCTTAGAGTATTAAATATTTTATAATGCTCTTCACATTTATCAACTTATTAATAAAATGTGAGTATGTTGGCTACATAGTATATCTTTATTATTAAAATGTAAATTCTTTTTGAGAAAGAACCTTGAATATTTATTCTTGTTTTCTATATATTTCTGCATAATTTCCTGAAGATTATATATTGGAATGAAAGAGTGATAAATGTCTAATAAAGAAATAAAAAAATAGGGAGAGTTCAAAATCAGAGGAAAATAACCATTTAAGTAAATTGTATTTCAAAGTATTTGCAGAAATAGGGCTTCTTGTTAAGAATATAAAGATTAGAGATGAATCATAAGCATGCAAAGCAATAGATTAATTATTGAATCAGAAAACAAAATGTATATGGAAAATTATGTCTTCCTAGAAAAATAATTAAATAACATCTGAGTGGAGTCTTCACATAAATAATTTGATGCAATTTGAATAAATCTTAATTTTCAATAGAATGGGAATATTTGAAAAATGAAGTATGTTAAAGTTTTACTGTTCATTTAATTCATTTTTAAACATGGCATGTAATTTTGTATTGCATTAATAAACACTATTTTCCCTGCAGCAAGAATTAAATTTGAGAGACCATTTGAAGAAGCACAGTATTTATCAACCAAGCACTAAAGTATAATTCTGGGAGATTTTTTTTTAATTACTTTAATAGCTTTGAATGATTTTTAATGTTATCATTGATAAACCATCTAGGTTATAAGTAAATTTGTTTGAATTTTTAATAAAACATCCTGAGAAATGTATTATATTAAAATTTTCTATATCATTTTTCACAATACATTTGGGATTTTTACTACTCTAAATGTGCTTTTTACAGTTTGTTAAGCAACCAATATACCATTTAAAATAGATTGAACTCTATTTACTCACTGTACCGTATCAGTTTCAAATGGTTATGAGAAATGGTTAAAAAAAGGGACATACTCTAAAAGTAGCTTTGATAAATATTTACAATATTGGCTCTAATGGACCTAACATATACTTCCATTAAAGAATGTATATTGGGGGGAGGGATAATTTTATCTGAGGAAAAAAATCTTACACTAAAAATAAGATAGAGAGTATACTGACAAACACATTAGGACAGATTGCCCTCTACATCTTAACATCATAGCTGATGTTTAAAGAGTTGACGCACTTTTAGTTCACAGTTACTAAATATTACTTGGACCAAGTGTCTAGAAAATAGAGCACCAGAAATAACAATAATCCTCATTACCTAAAAAAGTACAGCAATGCCAAAAATTTCAAAAAAGTTAACAAAATGTCAATTGTGTCTAAAATGTAAAATGTAAAAACAAATTGGATTACTGGTGAAAAAATTAAAAACAATGGTAATAATTTTCAAATACTTTTTTAATGAGAAAAATGTATTACTATAGTTATTAGATGGAGAGTTCTTATAATTTATCTCCCATATATACATATATGCATATAAATGATAGATAAATATGTGAACATATATGTAAAGATATACTCACTATAATTATTTGAAGACCTTTGAGCAGCAATATTTTTTACATGAGCTGCATATTCATATTCATTCACTAGGCAATGAAATTACAATTTTCTTCTTTTTTTGCTTATGTCTTTTCTAAAATTCCTACACAGGAACTATATTACTTTACAATAAAATGAGTTAAATTTAAATGCATACAATGTAAAAAAAAAGTTCACTGCCCACTTTTAAAAAATATTAGTTAATACTGTATACCAAAACCACAACTGGCAGACACATGACTTAAGTACTAGTGTAGTGTAAGATTTATTCATTCTCATTTATCAGTAATGCTTTCATATAGGTTCAAATTTATAATGAATGTTACTATAATTAAACATCTAAATATCATATAATTTTTATATATTGTGTGCCTTAAAATCAATTGATCCAAGTAAGATAACAGGCCATTTAGTGGCAACCAGGATCCAAAAGTTTTACTAGGCAGATGGTAAATACTAATAAAGTTTTTTAAAAGATCTTCGATATAAAACGCAAATAGATAACACGTGAAGAGTCAGGTGGTTGCTTTCAAACCAAGAGTCTCCATGTGCAAAATCCACTTACCGTTCAGAGTTCAGGTGTTTGTTGAATGTATTATATGATAAATCCATCTCTAAACTGTGGCACTGGTACTAATTTTAATTAATAAAATTAATTACTTGTGCAAAGGCTCTTAAGTGAAAAGTTTAAATGTCTTTGATAGCTATACATTTTGTTAAAAGACACCTGAACTTTAAACTTAAAACATTTAATTAGAGGAATGTCTGATCTACTGGGGAAATTTAAAAAAAGAAAAGAAAAACAACCCCAGTCTGAGCTTCTGGGTAGCCCCAGGGCCTGGCCAAGACTGCTTTATCTTGAGAAAGCCACTTCCTCACTCTGCATCTTTCCTCATCTGTAAAGTGAGACATTTGGATTTAATTAATAAAACTGTGCCTAGTTACAAAATTCAATGACGTGATGAATTACAACGGAGTTTGTCGCTGAAAAATGTCCCTCCACCATGAAAATAAAACCATGTGAAATTATTCAGAAAAACTTCATTTCAGAAATCTTTTTTTCTAATTTTTGGAAATTAGAGTGTCTACTATAGATGGGGTTTTCCAGCTTACGTGATAAACTTGAATAAGAATAAAATTATTGTCCTTGAAGATGTATGAAATCATTTTATCTAATGTACAACTCTCCTCTTGATAAATGCAAATCCAACTGCAGTAAGCTATTTGCTCAATCTTCTAAGTCATTAATAAACACACAATTCAGCTCCCATGTTCACCGCATGCCATCTCTTCTTCCAACACTTGCAGACTGAATTGGGAAGAGTGAAGATAACAAGAACTTGTAAAACATCATAATAAATCTTTATAACAAGGAAAAGTCTGTGTTAAATGTGTGACAAGTAATATTTATAACTTTAGCCAAGGCAAAACTTGTGTAAGTATAAACTACCAAAGAGTTTTTGTCAAGTGTATATAATTTAGAGGATCTTAAAATTCATGTCTTAAAAATTTGTTAAAAAGCGTTTTGTATGTTTTTGTGTTATTATTAATCACCAGAATTACTGCTTATGTACCCAAATTCTCCTCCACAAAAAATTTACCAAAAAAAATTAGTGCATATATCACAAAAGTATCTTTTTCTTGAAGATTACTATTTTCTTTTTATATAATACATGTCCATTATCAAAATAGTAGAAAATAAAGAAACGTTTAAGAAAACATTCAATGATGTATTCTGTTAGTATTTTTGAAAATATTTTCTCCTCTTATCATCCTACAGAAACATATTTAAGGCTTAGTGCAGTGGCTCACACATAATCCCAGCACTTTGGAAGGCCTAGGCAGAAGAATTGCTTGAGCTCAGGAGTTCAACACCAGCCTGGGCAACATAGTGAGACCTCATCTCTACAAAAAAATAGCAGGGCGTGGTCACACCTGCATGTAGTCCTAGCTCCTTGGGAGGCTGAGGCTAAAGAATCACCTGAGTCCAGAATGTTTAAGCTACTCTAAATCAGGATTGAGCACCTGCACTCCAGCTTGGGCAAGAGAGTAAGACCCCTGACTCAAAAAAAAAAAAGAAAGAAAGAAAAGGAATGGTATACATTCAGAAATAAGCATATCATGATATTTAATAGTATTTAATTATATATTTTAATATTAATAAATACTATAACACTGCTTGCTTATTAAATGTTTGTTACATGAGAGGCACCTTGCTAAAGGCTTATATGTATGTTCTCACATTTTCATTGGAATAATGTCTTTTGTAGTTAAGGGATCTAGAGCTTTGAGAGTTAAATTGGCTTGCTGAGGACAGGCACAGTGGCTCAAACTTGTAATCCCAGCACTTTGGGAGGTTGAGGTGAGGGGATTGCCTGAGCCCACGGGTTCGAGAACAGCTTGGGCAACTTAGCCAGACCTAATCTCTATAATAAATCAAAAAGAAAACAAAAAATTAGCCAGACATTGTAGTGTGCACCTGAATGCCAGCTACTTGGAAGGTTGAGGTAGAAGGATTGCCTGACCCCAGCAGGTCGTGTCTGCGTTGGTCATAAGCATGCCACTGAACTCTAGTCTGGGTGACAGAATGAGACTGACCCCCCCCAAAAAATTGGCTTGCTGAAAGTCAGTCATCAGGTGCTGAAAATGGAATTCAAACCTATACTTCTCTACAAATCTACATTCTAAAGTCATGAGTAATATGGCCTCTATTATTTAAAAATGACTCCATAATTTTTTATCATATAAATCTAAAAATTTAACTAATTTGCCCTTTTGGGGATTTAGCTTTTCTTATTTATTTTTTATTTATCAAATTTTGTATTTGTCTCACAATGTTTTTAATAAACATTTATTTTTATTTTTTTATAAATATTCTTTATTTATCAACTTTTTTATTTGTCTCACAATGTTTTTATAAACATTTTTCTGCATACATGATTATGTCAATCACTGATATTTCTTAGGAATTAATCTCTATACTATGCATAAAATTTTCAGTTATTTCTATATGATTGCCCATCAGTTTTCACTTACATCAATCCTCTTATGTATTAGAATTCTGAATGATGCATTCAGAAAAAGTTTGACTTACCTAAAAATGCTTTAATATTAAGGTAGTAACTTTTAAAATGTACATTAAGTCTACCATTAGATAAAACTACACAAGTAATTTTTAAACTTTCTACTGTCAAAAACATAGGTTTGTACTTATAAATCAAAATGAAAGATTTAACCACCACACAAGAGTATGCCATTTTCTATGGGAAATATACTTCTAGCCATTTGGCATGGTTGCATTAACACATTCTCCAATTAAGCATGAATATAAAACATTTGACAGTAGAATCAATGAACTATAAGAGGCTATCCCTACAGGAAAAAATTTGCACCCAAACCATATGTACACATACAAACACAAACATATACCATGCATGAAAAACTGAAAACCCTTGAATTCCCAAACACATCACACAAAGATCAAAGGAACCACATAGTCACAGTCAGTCATAGAATTAACTAAATAAATGTAACTGCTCTCAATATACAAAACTTGTCTGATTTAAGAAAATTTCAAGTTCCCCCCCCACACACATAGCATAGTTTTAGCACTAGATTCTTTTTATAGATTACCTGTGTTAGATCTTTATTTCTATTATTTATCCAAAGTTTTTATTGGAAAGACTTCCATATTAATCTATTGTAGTTAAGATTGTAAATCAGTCTTAAATCTCAGTTCTGCAGTATGAAAGTTAATACAGTTTCTCGTGAATAGACACTTCTCAAAAGAAGATATATAGGTAGCCAACAGACACATGAAAAAGTGCTCAGTCTCACTTATCATCAGAAAAATGCAGATCAAACCACATTGAGATATCACCTAACCCTAGTAAGAATGGCATCATTAATAAAATAAACAACAACCGATGCTGACAAGGATGTGGAGAAAAAGAAATGCTTCTACACAGCTGGTGGTAATGCAAATTAGTGCAACCTCTTTGGAAGATAGTGTGGTGGTTTCTGAAAGAACTAGAAATTGATCTTCCATATGACCCAGCATTCCCCCTATTGGGAATATACCCGGAGGAACTCAAATCATTCTACCAAAAAGATACCTGCACATGCACATTTGTTGCAGCTCTGTTCACAATAGCAAAAACATGGAACCAACCATGCTGTCCATTGAAGCTGGACTGGATTTAAAAAATGTGGTACATATACACAATGGAATACTATGCAGCCATAAAGAATGACAAACATATGAACTTCACAGCAGTTTGGATGGATTTAGAGTCTATCATACTCAGTGATCTATCACAGAAACAAAGAACAAAAGTACCATATGTTCTCACTCATGAGCAGATCTTGAACAATTTTCATAATACTATAAGAAAGGAATTGGCAGTAGTGGGAAACTGCCAGGGGAGGGGTGGTGTGATTGGCAGTTGAGGGAAACTGCCAGGGGAGGGAGGGGCACACCTAATCAGCAAGGGTAACTGCATAATGAACACTTGTATATCTAACCCTGAATTGTACCCCACTTCTTTAAAATAAAAATAAATAAATAAATAAACTTACAGTTTCTCATTTACAAAACAAAGCATGGCATTGTTTGCGCTCACCGGAGAAGAAATGTAGGGCTACCAAAGAAAAATTTTGACAAAACATTTTTTAAAGTTTAAAGAATGGTTCCCTCCATTATTTGGGCAGTGACCTTGCTTTGTGTTGTTTTGTTTTCTCCACCTATCACCGAGTGAGGAGTTTCTACCAACTTCTTGCTATCAATTTAAGTTGAATTTGGTTTGAAGGAATCTATGTGTAACAAAGTATTGTATTTGACTTTCAATGATAAAATATGCATTTATTGTACCTACTAGCCAGTTATAATTATGCTAAACTTTGCTTCCTGGGAAGGAGGGGAGGTCTTATTTATAACTTTTGCTTACAGTCATGGTGTAAATGCTTACAAGATGACCCATGTATTGTACACAACGTTGGGAAGAGATATTCACAGCTAGATCTGATCAGAGCTAGCTTCAGCACATGATGGCTACTTACCAAATAACTGACGTGTCACAAAACCAGCTGGAAGTGTTTAGAGCCTTTAAAGAACAAATGCCTAAAGTTAACTATTGCATATACAAAGACTATTATAGATCAGATCAATTATGTCATATTTTTTATAAAATTTCAGTCTTACCATAGATTAAAATATTTGAGACTATTCTAGAAAGTATTTTTTGTTCTCTAAAACCAAGCATCAGCTTAGTTTTGCTCTTACTTTGCCCCTTTTTCTTTCTCCTTGGTTCATCTTACTTCTAGCTTCAAAAGTTCTTTATATTAAAAACATTCTAATTTCCATTTAATCTGCTTACCTTTACTCTGATGTTGCTTAGTTGATTAAAAGCATTTAAAATCTCAATGCTATGAAATGTGATTAGAAATGTCATACTTCTTCAGGTTATTTTGTTAACACTTTGCACATTGAATTTTGATCAAGTAATAGATAATATTATCTTGTTTATACATCCGAGTCTATGGTAATTGTCATGAAAATATAGCTCTGGTTTAAATTAATAATTAATCTAGCAATTGGATAAATAGCAAGTCATTTTATTTAATTAGATCCTTTCAAAAGAGCTGATGCAAAGCAATTTTAAAATGTGCTTCATATATCAGGAAATTTAAGACACTTTAAACTATACCCACTGATTCGCTATGGGAGGATGGTAGACAATGTGAAACTTCTAAACAGAATGTTTTATTGTATTTTGAGAAACCCACTCATAGAAATAGATTATTGTAATCCTACATTGTTTTTTGTTTTCTTCTAAACAAGGGATCTGCTGTCACCAGGTCACAGATAGACTGCCTGTGTCGTGTTGCCTTTCTGTTTGCCAAACCTTTCCACATTTGCCAGATAAATAGTAAACAACTGGATAGTAGTCACTGTGATGAAAATGATCTTCTAAATAGGTTTCCTCCACAAGACACTCCAATGTTTCTGCATATTCAAGCAAACTTGACTATGTCCCTGAGACAATTTCATTTAACTATCTGAAGAATTTACAAAGTGCAATGCGGTAAAATTATTATTTGACTTTGTATCGTGTATCAAATTCCACATGAAATTGCTTTTCTGACAAATAAAAATCCATAGTATGCAAAAGTCTATGATTATTTATATTATTTTGTTTAACTATTTATTACAAACCTACATGAATTTGGACTAATTTTGGAAATTGATGTTTCTAGATTTAAATCAAATTTAGAAGTTTAGAGTTACCAAGATAAGTTTGAATGTAGAAAAAGTATTGGATGTCTACCTTCTTACAATTAGATGTAAACACTGATGATGAATATACTTTATTCAATCTTACACCAATCATAATAAGATTTTTTTCTTGTTATTTCTTCAAGGTTTAAACAACAGTATTTCACTGATATCTTACATATGGCTACAAGGGAGAGAGAGCAAGCTAAAATGGAAAGCATTAAATATTTCCTTGAAGAGTATGGATCATCTTCAGTTGTTTCCAAAAACCAGCATACCATTTAGAACACTGTCCTCTGGAAGAGCTTGGAGGTCTAAAGATGTCTCATTATAGATTAACAATTTTATTCTCTTGTAAGCATCCTACCATCCAGAGCTTTAACTCAAGTAATTTATTTCACTAAATTAAATGAGTCAGAGAATCAAATGATTTTACATGGCTCTTACCAGAGCTGAGTGATCATCAGAAAAACCTTTTAAACAAAAATGGGATAGAACAAAATTCATGTTACCTATAGATGAAGGCAGCATATATCCAAAAGAAGAAAGTAAAAAAGAGAGAAAAAAGGAAGAAAAACTGACCATGACTCAGATATATCTAACATCAAGAAACAAACAAAAGTGAGAATATAGAGTAATGCCCATGGTGAAGGAGGATTCTCAAGATTATGTAGTTATATGATAAACTAAGATGAAAAGTAAAAGTCGAAGAACTCAAAGATACCAATAGAATTTTATTTTCTTATTCTAATGATAATGATGTAATTTCTGATCAATAACACAGTCGTAATGAGAGCTAAATAACTTATGGGCTCATAAAACTTCAGCACATCATAACTTATCAAGTCTTTGAAATGAAAAAAACATTGGGAAAGCATATATCTGATGCTGCATACAGAGCTAAACCTCTGAGACATCAGCCTTTAATTAAAAAGGCACAATTCTCAGAGTACTAATACCTACCTAGTCCTCTCAAATCTTGATATGCCCTGTAGAAACCAGTTTTCTCTTCAGCCATTTGTGCATTATTACCCTATGTTAGTTTATTATCATTATTATTACTATTATTATTATTATTTTATTTTAAAGATGTGGGGTCCAATTCAGGATTAGGTTTATAAGTGGGCATCATACAGGTAAAGTTTGAGCCTCCCCTTGTCCCCACTTTACCTGGTTTGAGATCAGATACCCTTTTAATGTTGTGTCCCCGACCCTCCCACCCCACCCCAGCAGTGTGCTTTTCAGGTAGTATTATGGCAAATGTTCAGGGTCTGCTTATGAGTGAGAACATGTGGTACACTGTCCTTTGTTTCTGTGATAGGTCACTGAGTATTATTGACTCTAAATCCATCCAAGTTGTTGCAAACTCCATAATTTTGATCTTCTTTATGGCAACGTAATATTCCATCATGTACGTGTACCAAATGTTTTTAATCCAGTTCCGTTTCAATGAGCATCATGGTTGGTTCCATGTTTTTGCTTTTGTGAAGAGTACTGCAGTAAACATGCATGTGCAGGTATCTTTTTTATAGAATGCTTTGAGTTCCTCTGGGTATATTCCCAGTAGGTGGATTGCTGGGTCATATGGAAGGTTACTTTCTAGTTCTTTTAGAAATCGCCACACTGTTTTCCGTAGAGGTTAAACTAGTTTGCATTCCAGTCAGCAGCATAGAAACATTCCCTTTTCTCTGTATCCTCGCCAACATCTGTTGTTGTTTGTTTTATTGGCGATGCCCTATTAGTTTAATTTTCCCTCTGTTCCTCTTCTAGGTTTTTCATACTAATCTAAACTTTCATATTACAAATACCTTTGTTATTTTATATAATTATCGCTATAATAATACAAATGAGATCAGCAAACTTGTTTTACAGCTATCCTTCCTCTATGAGTTTGGTAATAATTAGTCACCATCACATCTTCTGTAAGTCTAGCTCCATCTATGAACCACTGAATATCCCACTGTATTTAGGATTCTTGCCTCATATGACTGGGATTTTCCCAAGATACTATTTTTTTCCTTGGCATCAAGAACTAAAACAAAAATTATAGTATCATAGCTATAAATATTTACATGAAATAAAAGTGGCTTCCCTCAGGGTCACCAGTGCTGCTGTATCATAAAATTCTATACTGCCCTTATTATGATTTTTGAAGAAAATATATGTTTCTACCATATATTCTCTGTGTCTTGTGTTTTCATCCCAGAAGTAATCTTCTCTCATTTAAAATCTCACATATGCTTTTATTCATCTATTTGTTTCTTCATTCATTCAAAACATACTAAGTTTTTAATATGCCAGTTTCTTGATATGTGATAGAAATATGACATAAATAGGGTAGATAATTTATTTGCCTCATAAGATAATAAATCTATATTCTGGGGGTGAAGACAGACTCTGAACAAGCAATTTTATATGTGACAAGTGCAATAATAAAGAGTGCTCAAAGTGCTTTGAAAAAAAAAGTTAAGAAGTCAAAGATGGTGTTGAAGTTTATATTAAGGAGGGAGATTAATTCCCATTAAATTAGATAAGAAACATTGAAGCAGGAAAAGTTTGCCTTTAAGATAGCAGTCAAGACTGACTACATAATATGGCCTGGTAGTAAATAAAAATGCAGGGCACCCTGTTCAAAAATTATTAGAAATGTATGGACATCAATAGCAGATGATTAATCAAGTATGGGGTCCTCTAAATGTGAGGCCCTGTGGTACATGTCACATGCTATGAAGTGAGCCCTCATGCTTGTGAAGCATCCAATTGTATATGTATGTCACATAGACAGTAGATTATACAAGTCCAGAGCTCAAGAGAAATATCTTGTTACAGACATTTTCAAGTTGTGACAAATTAATGATGGCCACAAATTTTCACTCTAACAAACAAGAAATACCGTTTATTTATCTTTTCCCTTGAATATGACTGCTTCTATTATGGCTTAATCAGTAAAATGACATGACAGTGATGTTGTGGTAATTCCAGGCCCAGTCTTTAAGAGTACTCCTCCTTTGCTCTTGAAATGTTCATACTTAGGACATTTTCTCTCTCCTGCAACATAGATGCTAAATGAATGGTGACTCTTAGCTCAGAGCCCTTGCTGTCCCCGCCAATAGGCAGCATCAAGTATCAGCCATATTAGTGAGCCATCTTAAATGTTCTGCAATTGAGCAGAAGAGCCACCCAGCTGAACCTAGTCAATCCACAGAACCATGAGATCTAATAAAATGGTTGTTATTTTAGGCCACTAAGTTTTACAGTGAATACCCAGCAATCAATAACCAAAATAAAAATTAGTGAGGGGCTGCAACAATAAAAACCTAAAACATTTGGATTGGCTTAGGGCCTAGAAAGCAGGAGGAATACAGAACAGCCTAAAGGAGACTGCTAATGAAAAATGGAAAGATGGGGAGAAAAGTGTTATTTGAAGCTGGAGAAAGGATGACTTGTGTTTCCACTGGAAACATGGAAAATAGAAAATAAACTAAATAAATTTAGGGATTTCACTGAGTAGCTTAGCATGCAGAATACTGAAAGTGCCAACTGTTTTACACAAATGAAAAAAGATAAACGGAGAGAGAAGAACTGAAAGACTTTTTTTAATCTTTAAAAACAGAATCAGGAGAATATTTTTTAACCGGGACTTGGTGGAAATTTTTCTGATTTCTAGTCTTCTTCAACAAAAGACTCTCAAAGTAGGAAATGACTTCAGGACAGAGATCAAATCCAAAGCACCGTCTGTAAATGTGCAGTCTCAGAGTCAAGATCTCAGATGTGTGGCTGTAGGAACTTTTGATAAAGACCAAGAAAGGTTCAACATTTGTCAAAAACTCAGGTGTGCCACTTAGAAACTTTCTTCTAGATAATGGGGTTTCTAACTCTCTGTCCAAGGTAGATAAGGGCCTTTTCAAGAAAATTTCTGTGTCGCTTTTGTCTAAGAAAATGGGTTATATTTTTATTCTCAAGAAAACCACAAAGTTTCTACAAAGAATATACCAGTTTATACTAAAAAGAACAGCAAAAGTTCAACATTAAAAGGTCTTTGAGACTCTCAGCGTCCAACAAAAAGAACACAAGATGAGAAAGCTACTCAGCTGCACATGTGAAATGTTTCTTAACAAAAAGAATGACCCATACGGAAGAGCTGGAAGTTCAGAGGACAAAATCAAGAATCCATCGAAGAAAGTTGGAAGAAGCCTTAACCAAGAACTAACATGTACCTCACCTAAATCTTGGGGTTTTTTTGAACCAGTGGCTGCTGTTTGCCCATTTACTTTTTTTTTTTTTAGATTACAAAATTTAGTTTATTTAAAAGTAAACTAGAGAAAGAGAGAGAAAGAGAAGATTTACCTCCCCATGGTGGGGGAGGGGGCCAAAGCCAGGAAGCATGGTGACAGCCATAGCTCAAAGAGCACAAGGTCACACCAGAGTCTAGCAAAGAAATGGCCCCTTGTCTACTGTTTGAATGGGTATGTCTATTGATTCTACTGTCCTTTTCTCACTATCATATATTGTGTTTGTGGAGGTCAGATAACTTGTCTTCTGGTTCGTAGCTCTTCTTATCAAGAGGAGCCTGTGCAGTCTCATCCCCATCTGGACCTGATTTAGATAAAGGGATGCTGGACTTTGAGCCTGAAGCAGTAATGGAAAGAGACTTTTAGGGTCACAGGAAGTGCTGAGTGCATTTTGCATGCTATTTTTAAATTTTATGGTTAAAGAGTCACTGTGGTGGACTAAATGTGACTAAACTTCTTGCTACTCTTTCCATAACATGTGGAGTTTATTTCCCTTTCCTCTTGAAACTGGGTTGGCCCCATAACAGCTTCACAAATAGAATGTGGTGCAAGTGATGATATGTCAGCTACAGACGTATTTTAAAGAGGACTTGCAGCATCTCCTTCCCCCTCTAGCACTTCTCACTATTGGAATACTTCTTGGAACTCAGCCACCATGCTGTGAGAAACCCAAGCCACTTGTATAGGACACATGTTGATGTTCCAATTGACAGTCTCAGTTGAAAACTTTGCCAATAACCAACATCAAATGCCAGCCATGTGAAAGGGAAATCTTGGCTGTCTCAGCACAATTGAGGTCACAGATAATGCAGCCAAATCCAATTTCATATAAAGAAAATAACCCAGTTTAGTCCAGTCGACATCAAGAATATTGAGAAATTAAAATAGTTGTTGCTATAAGCCACTAAATTTAGGAGTGGTTTGTTATGCATTTATAGATCATTAAAATAAGAGTTTGTTGTGTACAGGGATTAATGAAGCCATGAGAATGTATGAGACATAATAGATATGTGACATGAAATTTTTAAAAAGGGATCTTAATCTTTTTTCTGTGACTATAACAGAGTACCATAAATTGGATAATTTACAAAGAAATTAATTTATTTCTTATAAATTTGTTTGGAGGTTAACAGGTTCAAGAGCAGGCACTGGCATCTGGTTAGGGCCCTCTTGTTGCATTATCCCTTGATAGCGGAACAGAAGGGCAACAGAGCACATAGGAAAGAGAGAGCACAGGGGACCAGTCTGACTTTATAACCAACTTGCTCTTGAGATAAGTAGCCCACCCCATTATAAGGGCTTTAATCCACTCATAAGAACACTTCCCCATGACTTTATCACCTCTTAATGGCCCTCATCTTAAAACTGTTATGATGGCAATTAATTATCAACATGAGTTTCAGAGGGGACAAACATTCAAACCATAGCAGAGGCTGAGAATAGAATCCTGGGAATTCCAAAGTTGCTACACAGAGAAAAAGAAGCCAGCAATAGAATCTATGAAATATGTTTATAAAGGCTTAAAGAAACCCAAGAGATTGTCAGTGACCTGTGAGCCAATGGAAAAAAGAGAGGTCACAGATCTAAGTGCTAATGAGAGATCAAATCAGCTATAGTTGTAGTTGCTTGCTACATTTTGTGACATAGAGGATAAAAGGGTCTCAGCAAAAACAGAGCTTTGGTGATAGGAAAGGAGGCAGATTGGAGATGGAGAGGTAGGTGAACAATGACAGGAAATAAGTAGAGAGAAACAAAGTATACATTTTCTTGAAGAGTCAGGAAAGTTGGCATGAAGAAACTCAATCTCTCTCTCTCTCTCTCACTCTGTGTGTGTGTGTGTGTGTGTGTGTGTGTGTGTGTGTGTGTAAGAGCAAAAGAGAAATCCTACAATATTTAAAGTGGTGGTGAAAAGGAAAGAAATATCAAAGTCAAGGTAGGAGAAAAAATATATAAGCAATATTTTACTCTTTCTAGAAAATGTCCTCAAACCATAGAACATCCATTTAGGCACTGTGTCTACTGTCCAAACACACAGTAACCTTGAAAGAACATTTGCTCTAAAACAGACTTTGTAATAATTTAGCTGTATCATGGATTCAAAGAAAATAATTTACTGACACAAAAAATAGTCTTGTCAAAAGGCATATAATAGGGTCTATAGTGGAAATTTCATCTTAAGATTTTATAACCCACAAATAACTGTCTTTTCAACTTTAGGCAGTTTCTTTCTTCTAAGGTTTGCAGTGAAATTTACCTTTTGGATAGACCATGCCTTGTTTTGGAAAGTATTGCTTGAGTAATGTTCAGAACTATGAAAATATTTGAAAATATCTACTTACTGATGTGAAAGGCAGTATACAATATTTTTGCTTGACAAGCTCTGAAGACTATGTGAGACTGTGGGTAAAGTTTTATGATGCCCTTTCCCAAATATGTCTGTTCATCAACGACTTCATACATGTGCAGAAGAGCCTCCTGGGAGTAGATTAGCTTATTCCCTGGTTATTTCTCTGGGTGCTCAAAGATGTGAAAGCATGTCTGATAGAATGGGTTGTCATATTCAACTAAATCAAGGGATAGAAAAGAAAAAATGGCACCAATAGGGCAAACAAAGTAGGAAAGGATTCTAAACCAGTGATGGGTTCAACACCAGAATAGGATGATTAGAGAGTAGAGCTTCCTGGGTAAATTATATGACTTGATACAAGAAGCCAATCTGACCCAGATACCCTGGTACTATGGAAAGAGAACGTTGGGGGAAATTATTGCTAGTATGTGAAGTAAAAGTTATGTTACACCAAGATCCAGTAAGTCTTTCTTTAGGGTGAAGGCAGTTTTCCTAGTGAAGTCCTCACAGAAAAGAGATTCATCCATCCTCTTTTGTTCCTGGCAATCTTACAATCTGAAGAACTCCATATGCTCCAGCTTGAGTGACTCAGGCCACTGGTCAATTCTTTTTTTTTTTTTTTTCTTTCCTATATCCTTCCCCTGTTCCAACTACCTAATTTCCACTTGTTCAGAATTTTCTTTGTTGACCCACTTTCTTCATTATTTAGTTAGTATTTTAAGAAATTAACAAAGTAGGGAATTTTCATCTTATTCTCTTCCCACTTTCAGAACTTGGAAATTTCAATTTTCAGGAAACCATAAAGAATGGGATAAGTAAAATTCTAGGGCCGGTTAACAAGAACATATAAAATAATTTGTTTTCTATAATAATCTTATGCAGGAGAAGCACAAACCAGAGAAGACTTTTTCAAAATACATAAGCAATAGTTGCTCAATTCTACTTGCTGCAGTTTACAAAAAGTAAGCAAAAGGGGACACTGACAAAGTAGTTCTTTCAAACAATCAAATGTCCACTCATTGATTTCTAGCCCAAACAGAGAAAAATCAGGAAGTTTCCATAAGCTCATATAAAATATGGTATGTCTGTGCTAGCTCGATTTCTACTGATTATCACACTCCCTAAGCATCCTTGATATTTTGACAATAATTGCAAATGCTTTCAAAGTTAAAATAGGTGCATCAAAAAATATATGCCCTGTAGTGATACTCGAACAATTTTTCCTAAATGCTATAGATTAGATAGTTTTGTATCATAATTGTTAACATGGATCAAGCACAACAAATAACGACACAATTGCAACAACTGTGCTATCTGGTTAACTTAGCACTTACAATGAAAAAAATTTTCAAAATATTAATCAAAATCTCCCTAAATTTAAAATGAAGCCAATGAATTCACAAATTGTAACAGGTTGTATAATTAGAGTCATGGCTCTCAACCAGGAGAGATTTTGCTCCCTGGGGCACATTTGGTGGTATCTGAAGACATTTTTGGTTTGACAATAATGGAGGAGGGGTGATACTGGCATACAAAGGACAGAGGTCAGGGATGTTGCTAAACATCCTCCAATAACCAGGTCAACCTTCTACAATAGTGACTGTTGGTCCAAATGTCAGTGGTGCCAGATTTGAGAAATTCTGAGTTGAAGTTACCATAAAGTCCAACTTTTTTTCATTTATGAACTCCCCTTCCCCTCTGGTTTGCAATAATAAAATCATAGCATTCATATGTAGGAAGAAACGTATCTTTCAATCTATTATGGTTCTTAGGGAAAGGAGAGAATTGCTATGGCTATATTTGAAGACAATGCCAGGCCATTAAGAATTTAGGTGAAAAGGAAGTGTCTAAGGAACTGGAATCTCTATACTGCTTAAACTTTTAGCTACATTTGAAATTTAGAAATACTTTAAAACATGGATGAGCTCTTTAATATTATGAGTTTACAATGAACTTCCCAGCATTTTAAGCAATGTCTAATGCAAATACCAAATAAGACACTAAGATACTTACCAGCAAACTCACTCCAGATATCTAAACTGATCCTAATATTACAATAGTTGCTAAAGGAAATTAATACTAGGGATTAAAGTAAAAGATGTATCTTTATATTAATTCAGTTAAACATTATTAATTGATTCCCACTGCCATTAATTCTGTTTTTACAACCATTCAGACTTGTATGTATGCTTCCAGAGGCAGCAGAAAGGTAGAAAAGGTAGTTTGTAGAAATTCTTCACATTGATTCCAGGAAAATGATCTCAAATGGCACAGTGGGAACTAGCAACATTTAAAGAGGTAAGATAAGCAAATTGACTCACTGAAAACTTTATCAGGCAAGAGACAGCCAGCCTTGAAAAAATACTGCTGATTAGAAGGAAAATCTTGCATGCAACATCATTTTTTTTTCATTTTCCAACATTTTTATTTAAAGAAAATACCATGCCTGAAAGATTCAGACACCTACTTTAGGAATCCTAATGATAGGCTAAGTGTCAATTCACACTGGGCTTTAACATGGAAGTAACCAGAGTACACTGTTCCAATTCTCTTTATATTTTGAATTCTGGCACTTCTTTTTTTTTATATATTCAATATTTTTTTATTGTGATATTGTGGAGTACAGTTAAGGGTTAGGTACACAAATATGTCTCGTTCAGGCACCCTTGTTGATAAGAAGTGTCCCCCCATCCCCAAACAGGTATTTACTACCATTAATCCCTTCCCCTATCCC
>CAUYQG010095545.1:0-25010 GCA_963574415.1 Tarsius wallacei
TCCACCGACATGTATCAGGAAGAAATAATTCAAGAAAACAAAGTACTAACCTATTCTTTGTAAATATCAAGTGTTTTGAAAGACAAAACAGAACTCATTAGGATTATATAGTATCAAGTAATTTTGTGCTAATTTATACCATACTCACTATAAGGCAGTATTAGAATAGGTTTGTTTTTGTTGTTGTTCTTTTTTTGTTTTTGAGTCAGGATCTCTGTTGCCCAGGCTTGGAGTACAGTGGTGCAATCACAGCTCACCACAGCCTCAACCTCCTTTGGGAGGTTAGGCAATTCTGCTCCAGCCATGTCCAGTGTATTTTTTTTATTTCTTGTAGAATCGAGTTCTTGCTATGTTGCCCTGGCCTGTTTCAAACTCCTAGACTCAGGCAGTCTTCCTGCCTCAGCCTCCCAAAGTGCTGGGATTATGGGCATGAGCTACCCTGCCTGGTAGGATAAGTTCTTAACATGGATTACCTTATGTATTTTAAGGATAGTACATTTTAAAAGAAATTCCATCTCTAGCTTTGTTGCTGTTAGCCTGTCAATTCTTTGGAAGCATATTTTTAAAATAACTGAAATTTTTGATCTCCAGACTGATAGTGTGAGTTAAATTAACATTAAATATTTTCCAACAATATAGTTACCTGGGCAAGCATTTAATTTTACTGACTACTTGTAGAAGCACATATACTCTTAAGTCAGTATAGCATAATGTATAAGGTAAATGTTGCTCACTGTGTCCATTACTTTTTGTCCTTTTCTGTTAGGTGTAAAAGCTGTCTTTCCTGGGGGTGAGGGAAAGGTTTACAGAGCATTATTCAAACTAAAATTGTTATCAGTTTGTAAACTAAAATTCTTCTAAGCCAGGCCCATCTTTTCTCTCAGCTAGTGAAACTAGTCAGTACCCCCTTTTCAAGTTTATCATGGCTTAGAATAAAAAATACTAAGGCGCCATAAATAATTAACAAGAAATGCTCCTTCTGCCCTCCCAAGAGCTGTCTAGGACTTACTGGGCCAGGCATTGAGTCAGCAGGTAGCAAGTAAAGGAGATAGAAAAGAATGATTGTAAAGTAATATAAGGTTGGAAGTAATTCTCAAGAACTCAATATTGAAAGGCAGTGGCCGGTCTAAACCCTGAAGAACTCAACATGTAGGGTAATTTTTGTTTAACATGTATAGCTTTTCTTTAAAAAGGAAGGAATTACTACAGAAGGTTATCAGTATATAATTATGAATGGAAAGCAGACTATGTACTTTCTAATTCCCTGTGTATGGTTTGGATAGCACTTTATAAAAAAATGAGTATTTGAAAATTACCCATTCAGTTTTTTAGTAACTAGTTTGTTTAATGAGTGATACATGATTTGAAGCATATCTGTGATTTAAATAAATGGTTATTTGAAACATTACCTTACTAGTTAAAAAAATTTGAGACCTTTACAAACACCCAGCTTAGTTGAGTTAATCCACTGTAACTGTTTGATTGCAGATGTTTTCCCACACTGATGGGCAGCTAACTGAGGTAGTGATATCCAGTACAGTCAACTCTCAATTTTCTGTGGTAATGGGAAACAACAATGCATGGATTATCCTAAAACAGAATATTTTATTCAGTACCTTCCTGTCATCTGCTGTGGCCTGAGCATGTGCTTGGGTTCATGAGGGAGATGTGGGAGTGGGGCTCAGGCTTGCAAAAGGAGCTGGGAGTCAGTATGATGATGTCAAGGCTGGAAGAGGCACCTGTAGGAATCTGGGTTGGCACAGTATGGCTGAAGTGTCATGCCTGCAGCATGCAAGACCAGCTTGGCAACATCAGTGAGAAGGATGGGAAATGAATTAATTAGGAACTGTGGGAAAATAGATGTGTAAGTCCTGCACAATTGCAGTGATGTTCCTTGATGTGTTTTTTTGGTCAACAGGCTCTGTAACAAGCAATGATTTTATTAATAGTATACTTTCATTAGTTTTGGTCTTCTTTGCTAGCTGAATGCTTTTTTTAATTGCCACAGGTGAGTGCTATTATTGAGGCCTCTTCTAGATATCTGAGTAAGTTTATTGTCGTGTAACTGGTATCTTTAGAAACACAGGATAAATTTGAAATACTTTTCTTAACATTAAAATTCTTCCCAAATATCAATGTTGAATTTGTACTTCCAAAATATAACTTAAAAATTTTAGCATCGTAATGTCAAAGAATATTGTGAAGGCAAAGGCAGTGATTACTGAAAACTGTGAATTTGATGAAGGAAAAACACAGCCATATTTTTAATTTAAAAATATAGGAGTTTTACTGAATTCTTTTTAGAACTGATGTTTGGCTAGGAGTTGATGAATCTTGAAGCTGGGGAATCGGTATGGGGAGTGTTTATTATATTCTAATTTGAATATAATTTGAATATACTTTTTTTTTTATAAGAGAAGATTATAAATAAATTGAAGTAGGTGATTGCTGAAAACCTCAGAATCTTCTGGACCAAATATTCTCCTCCTTATTTATGGGATAGATTTAGTGCTCTTCATCAAGTTAGTACTCAGACTACAGATAAAACCATAGCCATTTTCTAAAGGTATGTTTGATTCTGTCCATGGTAACTTCTGCAGTTCAACTCATTGTGGGAGTGGAGTGGCAAGAATACAATTCATATCCGTTGATTTTCTTAACCATATGTTACCTTTATTATTTTAGACTTTTTTTTTTTTTTTTTTTGTGTTGGTGTTTTTGTGTTTTTTTTTGTTTTTTTTTGTGGTTGTGTTTTGGTTTCGGGGTGGGGGGGTCTCGCTCCGCCTCCCCCCCCCCCCCCGCACCCTCACTGCCCCACCCCGCGGCGCCCCGGCTCGGGCCCCCGGCCCCGCGCGCGCGGCGCCCCCCCCCCCCCCCGCGGGCAGGGATCCTTCCATTTCTTACTCCACCTGACCACATAACGGAGTAAGGGAGAACAGCGAGGAGGGAAAGCAAAGAAAAGAATAGCCCAAAAAGATCAGAAAATTAATACATTGAGACCATTTTCCCTTAGGGTAGGATCTAGAGTAATACAGCCTAATAGTCATAGTCTTGCAAAAATGGAGGGGAAAACAGGTGGAAAGAAAAAAACACATTCATCTCTGGAAACATTTTGCTCAATCATGTGTCATCAGGAAACTTTTTTTAAAAGTTAGTACTTATTTAGTCATTGACTCATCTGGCATTTGCCAGGCACTGTTATAGGTGTTGATAATACAGTAGTAAAAAGGTCAAGTCCTGATATTAGGGCTTTTTGAGGAAGTCAGATCAGTGAAATGTGGGGGAAAAAAAAGATGAAACTAAAAAATAAAAGCAGGCTGTTAAACTGTGTATATCTATATTACCAATTTGAGTTTTTTTAAATATTAAAATAAAATGTGCCTAAATGGAAACTTAAAGGTATTTTTTCTGGCTATTGTAGTTACAAGTCATTTTTTAAATCTTTAATGTAATTTCATTCTGTATTGCTTTTGTAATATGTATTACATTTGTAATATATATTACATTTGTAATATGTATTGCATTTATAAGACGAAACATTTAATGTTTATATATTTTGACAACATGATAGAATTTCTAAGACTCTTTCCCAAGGAAATAATCTGAAACAAGAATACATTTGATAATTACAATATTGTTTATAATAATGGAAAATTGAGAACATTTTGCTCAAGGCAACTCCCTGAATTGTTCTTGTATGATCTCAAAATGTTGATACTACAATTTAGAGATAGTGCCACTAGGTGGCAATAGGGAGTCTCTGCCGTGGAAGTTCAACCTCAAGGTTGCAAGTTTTCAGAACCCGAGGCTGGAAGAATACTCATTGAGAATCTTTATAAAAATTATCTTAAAATGTTACCCAAAAAAAGCCTTTAATCTAGAAATCCCATTTTTAGAAACAAACTACAAAAAATAATAGACTAAATGAACAACGATGTATGATGAAGTTCTCCAGAGAAAACAGAATAGATGATAGATAGATGGATAGATAGATAGATAAATAGATAGATAGATAGATAGATAGTAAGAAAAATGTTTATTACAAGGTACTAACTCACTTGATTAGGGAGGCTGAGACGTCCCACGATCTGCAGTAGCAAGCTGAAGGCCCGGGAGAGCGGATGGTATAGTTCCAGTCCAAGTCGAAAGGCTGATGTGTAAATTGATGGTATAAGCTCAAGTCTAAGTCTGAGTCCAAAGCAAAAGACTAATGTCCTGGCTCATAGGTGGGTAGAAAGAGCAAATTCTTCTTCATGCAGCCTTTTTGTTCTAGTCAGGCCTCCTGGTTGGATGATGCCCACCTACACTGGAGAAGGAAATCTGCTCTACTCAACCTACCAACCTAAATATTCATGTCATCCAAAAACACTCTCACCAACACTCCCAGAATAATGCTTAACCAAGTCAAGTTGACACATAAGATTAACCACCATAGTATATAATAGCAATAAATGTAAAACAAATGCCCATGGGTGGAGGATTGAATACATACATTATGGTACTTTATTAATGATAAAGAGCTATATATTGACATGGAAAGATGTTCATTATATGCTATTGTTAAGTGAATACATAGCAGATCACAGGAAATTAACTTGAATGGTAATTTGTTATAATAGTTAAAAGCACACAATCGGCCAGGCATGGTGGCTCACATCTGTAATCCCAGCACTTTGGGAAGCTGAGGTGGGAGGATTGCTTGAGCCCAGGAGTTGGAGGCTGCAGGTGAGCTATGATTGGGTCACTGCACTCCTGCCTGGGTGACAGAGTGAGACCCTGACTCAAAAAAAGAAGAAAAATGAATTCCCTCCATTAGGTTTCCTCCAGCCAGACAATGTCTAGGCCTCTTTCCACCATTTCCCTTTTTATTCCCTTTAGATAAAAGAAGCTTCTCTCCTCCCCCACTCCCTCCACCCAGTCTCTCAAATCCCCTTCCCTTTTCATCATCTGCTTGCTTTGTGTCCTGCGTTCTGGGGAGGAAGCATCCTTCAGGCACTTCCTTCTACAACCTTGCCAGTTCATGCAGAAACCAAGATAAAAGTTTCCAAATTCCAACATACACCAGAATGTTTTGTTTAGAAAGTTAACCACAAATTAAGCTGCTTTCATGATTGCAATTCATAGCATTAGTTTTAATTGTGGCCCCCACTCAATTGCTAGCATAAACTTGATATAGTTACTGAGTTATCTTAATTAACTTTTTTACCTAGACCCTAATTCTCAATGCTAAGAAAAAAATAAGTGGTCTTCAAATATTAGCCTTTCCACTTGAAACTTTAGAAGTAGAAGTCCGCGAGTACTCAGTGGCAGAGAGGAATCAAAACTGAAGTTGACCCCCGCTAATTTAAAAGGGCAGGAACTTTACCGACATTAGAATTTGCCAAAGCAGATTATGACTTAGGCATAACACAATTTTTTACATTGGCTTAATGAGTAAAGCAATTAGAAGCAAAAGCTACTATAATTTCATTTTATTTTTTAATAGAAGCAAGAAGTAGCTACTGAATTTAATTAATATATATTGCAGCTAAGATAATAGCACAATTTTGTGAGGATGAAAAACAATAAATAAAAATAACTTCTGATTTTACTTAAATCCACCTTAGATATTTTGATTGGCTTCAAAATAATTTTAATATCAGCTTTATACGGTTTTATGCTTTTGTTTTAATTTTTTATTTTAAAAATGTGGGGTACAATTCAGGGTCAGGTATACAAATGGTCATTATGCGGGTACCTTTGTTGATGAGGCATGCCCCTCGTCCACCCCAGCAGTTTCCCACTACTGCCAATCCCTTTCTTATAGCATTATGATAACTGTTCAAGGTCAACTTGTGGGTGAGAACATGTGGTACTCAGTTCTTAGCTTCTGTGATAGATCACTCAGTATCATAGCCTCTAAGTCCATTCAAGTTGCTGCAAAGTTCATAATTTTGTCCTTCTTTGTGCCTGCATAATATTCCATTGTGTATATGTACCACATTTTCTTATCCAGTCCTCTTTCAACGGGCACCACAGTTGGTTCCATGTTTTTGCTATTGTGAATAATGCTGTAATAAACATACGTAAGCAAGTATATTTTTCATAGAGTGATTTGAGTTCCTCCTGGTATACTCCCAGAAGGGGGATTGCAGGGTTATATGGAAGGTCGATTTTTAGATCTTTCAGAAATTGCCAAACTGTTTTCCACAGATGTTGTACTAGTTTACACTCCCACCAACAGCATAGAAGTGTTTCCTTTTCCCTGCATCCTCTCCAGCATCTGTTGTTTTTTTGAGTTATTGATGATGGCCATCCTGACTGGAGTTAGGTGGTATCTCAGTGTGGTTCTAATTTGCATTTCTCTGATGATTAGTGAGGCTGGGCATTTTTTTCATGTATCTGTTGGCAGCTCATGTATCTTCTTTTGAGAAATGTCTATTCATATCTTTTGCCCACTTTGTAATGGAGCTGTTTGGTTTTTTTTCTTTTTGGCACGTTTGAGTTCGTTGTAGATCCTGGATATTAGGCCTTTGTCAGATATACTGTTGGCAAATATTTTTTTCCCATTTTGTGGGCTTTCTCCTCCCTCTCTTGATGGTTTCTTTTGCTTTGCAGAAGCTTTTCAGTTTGATAAGGTCCCACTTGGTTATCTTATCTCTTATGGCCTGGGCATTTGGGGTTTTAATCAGGAATTGGTTGCCAGTTCCAATTTATATAAGGGTGTCTCCCTTATAAGGTTCTTATAGTTCAAGGTTTTACAGTTAGGTCTTTGATCCATTTAGAGTTGATTTTTGTGTGTGGTGATAGGCAGGGGTCTTGTTTTAATCTTATGCATGTGGTCAGCTAGTTTTCCCAGCACCCTTTACTGAATAGGTTCTCCTCTCCCAAGTGGCTGTTGGTGGAAACTTTGTCGAAGATAAGTTTGTTGAGAAATTGAGGTTTTGCTTCCGGAATCTCTATTCTGTTCCATTAGTCCTTATGTCTGTTCTTGTACCAATACCAGGCTGTTTTGATTATTATAGCATTATAAAGTTTAAAGTCTGGAAATGTGATACTTCCTGCATAGTTTCTTTTGCTGAGGATTGTTTTGGCTATTCGTGGTTGTTCATGTTTCCATATGTATTTCTGTATTGTCATTTCCAGGTCTAAGAAGAATACTGTTGGTAACTTCATGGATATTGCATTAAATCTGTAGATTGCCTTGGGTAGGATGGACATCTTAACAATGCTGATTCTTCCTATCTATGAGTATGGAATATTTTTCCATTTGTTTGTGACATCTTTGATTTCTTTGAGCAGTGTTTTGTAGTTTTTGTTGTAAAGGTCTTTCACTTCTCTGGTTAGGAAGATGGCAAGGTATTTCATTTTTTTGTGGCTATTGTGAATGAGATTGTGCCTTTTATTTGGGTTTCTATTTGTTTACTGTTGGTGTATAGGAATGTGACTGACTTTTGCACATTTATTTTATACCCTGAGACTTTGCCAAAGCCCTTTATCAGTGCAAGGAGGTTTTTGACATATTCTCTTGGGTTTTCAAGGTATAGGATCATGTCGTCTGCAAAGAGGGATAACCTAACTTCCTCTTTTCCTATTTGGATACCCCTGATTTCTTTCTCTTGTCTGATTGCTCTAGCTAGGACTTTCAACACTATGTTGAACAGGAGAAGTGATAGTAGGCATCTTTGTCTTGTTCCTGTTTTCAGGGGAAATGGTTCCAATTTGTGTCTGTTTAGCAATACGTTGGCTATGGGTTTCTCATAGATGGCTCTTACTATTCTGAGGTATGTTCCATCTATGCTTGAGGGTTTTTATCAAGAAGGGGTGCTGGATTTTATCAAAAGCTCTTTCCACATCTAATGATATAATCATGTGGTTCTTGTTTTTACATCTGTCGATTATTTAATTATGCTTAGGATCTTGCAGGTGTTGAGCCAGCCCTGCATCCCAGGGATGAAGCCTGCTTGGTCATGGTGGCTGATTTTTGAGATGTGTTGTTGGATCCAGTTTGCTAGAATCTTGTTGACAATTTTAGCATCTATGTTCATCAAGGATATTGGCTTGTAGTTCTCTTTCTTTGTTGGATCTTTACCCGATTTGGGTATCAATGTGATGTTGGCTTCATAGAATGATTTGGGGAGAGTTCCATCTTTCTCAATTGCCTGGAATACTTTCAATAGGATTGGTATCAGCTCCTCCTTGTATGTTTTGTAGAATTCTGCTGGAAAGCCATCTGGTCCAGGGCTTTTTTTTTCTTTTTTTTTTTTTTTTTTTTTGTAGGTAGTTTTCTTATGACAAAGTCAATTTCCTGGGCTGTTATTGATCTATTTAGGGTCTCAATTTCTTTTTGTTTCTACTTGGGGAGGTTGTGTGATGTCAGAAAGTCCTCCATTTCATCTAGGTTTTTTAGTTTGTTTCCATACACATATATCTAGTAATCTCTGACAATCTCTTGTGTTTCTTCAGGGTCAGTTGTGACTTGATATTTTGCATTTCTGATTGTGTTTATTTAGGCTTTTTCTCTCTTTTTCTTGGTCAATCTGGCTAGGGGTCCATCAGTCTTGTTTATCCTTTCAAAGAATCAGTTTTTCCTTCAATGATTTTTTTCTATTATATTTTTGTCTTCTGTTTCCTATATTTGGGCTTTTATTTTGGTGATCTGGATTCTTCTGCTGAAGTTAGGGTTTTGGTGGTCTTGCTTTTCCAGCTTCTTTAGGTGATTTGTTAGGCTATAACTTGTGATCTTTCTATTTTCTTCATGTGTGTTCATAGAAATATGAATTCCTCTCTTAGTACTGCTTTCATGACTTCCCAGATATTTTGGTAACATATTTCCTCATTGTTATTTGTTTCCAGGAATCTTTTAATTTCTGTTTTGACTTCTGTTTTGACCCAGAAGTTTTTCAGCATCATGCTGTTTAGCGTTCAGATCTTTGTGGGTTTGGGGGGAACTACAGTTCTATGTTTAAATCACAGAATTCTCACAAGGCTGGAAGTTGTTTCTTATTTATTTATTTATTTATTTATTTGAGACAGGGTCTCATTCTGTCATCCCAGGGTGGAGTGCAGTGGCACAATCATAGCTCATTGCAGCCTTAAACTTCTAGGCTCAAGTGATCCTCCTGCCTCAGCCTCCCAAGTAGCTAGGACAACTGCTACACATTACCATACTTGGCTTTTTTTTTTTTAGAAATTGGTCTTGCTATGTTGACCAGACTGGTCTTGAATTTCTAGGCTCAAGTGATTCTCCGGCCTGGGTGTCCAAAAGTGCTAGGATTACAGACTTCAGCCACCACGCCTGGCCCTGTTTTCTCTTTAATGGAAAACAAAGCTTATATTTAGGATTTATTCATTTACTAAACATTAGTTTAGAATTGTTGACTGGCATTATATCAGGAGCATGATGTGTAGGGTGCTTCTACGAAAAGCAGAAGGCAGTTTCCTCTTTCAAGGAGTTTATAGAACTTAGAAAAAATGTGTGTGTGTATATATATATACACATTTTATATACATATATACATATATGAAATCACACATTTTATATATATATAATATATAAAATCACTCATAGAAAATTTGGAAAGCAATATAGTAAGCAGGTGTAACACTATTGGGGGATTATTTGTTTTTCAAGACCTTTAAACTTGAATTGCTAGATGAAATACAGGACCCCCAGTTAAATTTGAATTTCATAAACAGCAAATAATTTTTAGGCTAAGTACAGTGTATCTCATGCTTTAAAAAAAAGCATTTGCTACTTATCTGAAATTCAAGTTTAACAAGGCATCATGTATTATTATCTGCTAAATTTAGCAACCCTAAACTTGAAGCATGTCGGGGACAAAAAGGATCCTAACAAGAGTGGGGTTGGTTAGAGGAGCTTCCTGGAGAATGTGAGTTTTCAGCCAACTGCTGACAAAAGCGTGGCTGGAAACAGTAGACATTCCCCATGTGGGCAGTATATGGCCACTGCACTGAAATCGAGATGAGCAAGTAATTCCTGGTAAGGTGGCCACCAGATTAGCTTCGCTGGAGGAAGACAGAGCAACAAGAAAACCAAAACCACTGGCAGCAGCATCACGTTTAACTAGCTAAGATTTAAGATCAGATCTTAACTGGATTTATTTCTTTGGAGTTTGCTTTGCTTAAAGAATGTCATTTCTATATTCCAAATCAATGGAAACTTTCTGGTTTTTTCCATCCATACATGATAGGGGACCCAAAAAACCAGAATTTATGCATTAAAAATTGTGTATTTATTCTTACATGTTTAAACTTCAGTCACCTTCGAAGTACTCTCATTTGATGCAATACACCTTTTGAGACGCTATTTCTACTGCTCAAAACAGTTTTGATGTCTTTTAGTGCTTCTGCCATTTTTAGTTTCACCTCTTCCACATTGGCAAAATGTTTCCCTTTGAGGGCATTTTTCATCCCAGGAAACAAACAAAAAAAGTATTTCAGGGTGAGGTAGAGCAAATAGGGAGGGTAGGGCATGGAAGTCATGCCATTTTTGGTCAAAAACTACTGAATACCACTGAGGTGTGAGCAGGTGCACTTGTAAATCTCCCATCATGAAATAGGTAAACGCACTGAATGAATCTAAAAAAAAAATGTACTGAAACCAAATATAGCCTCTCACAACAACACTGGTGTCGATGGGTTCTTCAAACACTTAACCTAGCAGGGGAAGCCTGTACTACAAGGGGTCCGCCCTCCACAAGATAATTCCAACTTTTGGGGGGGTCTCCCCTCGTATGTGAAGGCTACAGATTTCAATAGTTTGGATAAATAGGATTTAATATATAGAGGAGGTATTTGTCCTGAGGTTATGTACATGGGCATTACAATTCAAGTTTTAATCTTAACAACCAAAAATGTTTTTGAGATCAATATAAATTATACCATATACTATGTTTATATGGTATAATTTATATTATATATTCCCAGTGGTTTTCAACAGTGAGGTCCTGATACCTGATGAGTCTTTGTTGGATGAGGGTCAGTCAGGTTGGAGGGAGGAGAAAGGTGTGAATGCACATGCTCTGCCCAATGAAAAGAGTAGGCCTAAGAGTGAGGACTCCTGTTGGGGCACTGAAAGGTGCTAGGAAGAAGTGAAATAATGAGGGAGATAATGAAATAAAACCCCTTATCTTTCTGCTTTCAAATATCTATTACACATCTGTAAAAACCCTGTTTCGGCCTGGCGCAGAGGCTCACACCTATAATCCCAGTATTTTGGGAGCCTGAGACAGGAGAATCACTTGAGCCCAGGAGCTGGACACCAGCTTGGGCAATATAGTGAGATCCCATTTCTATTTTTTAAAAAGTAAAACAATCACATGTTCTCACTCATAAGACTTTGAACAATTATCATAATACTATAAGAAAGGGATTGGTAGCAGTGGAAAACTGCCAGGGGAGGGAGGGCACACCTCACCAACAAGGGTACCTGCATAATGAACATTTGTATACCTAACCCTGAATTTTACCCCACATCTTTAAAATTAAAAACTTTTAAATTTTAAAAAACCGTGTTTCTACCAGGAATACCCTAAAAGTTCATGAATAAGGGACCAGTTAAGTAAACCATGGGACAGCCACACAATGGCAGACACCACAACTGTCAAAAGGGAGAGGAAGCCTTGTTAAGTGAAGAAAGCCGGATCTAGGATAGTATGCACAGTATGCTACAGCTTCTATGAGAATTGAGTAGACAGGCCGGGCACAGTGGCTCATGTCTATAATCCCAGCACTTTGTGAGACCAAGGCAGGAGGATTGCTTGAGTTCAAGATCAACCTGGCCAAGATAGCAAAACTCCCTGTAGTCCCAGCTCCTCGGGAAACTGGAGCAGAAGGATCACCTTAGCCCAAGAGGTTAGGCTGCAGTGAGTTGTGATCATGCCACCGTACTCCAGCCTGAGCGACAATGTGAGACCCAACTCAAAAAAAAAAAAAAGAACTGTGTATACAAACACATTTGCTTATGTATTATAAATATATATATGATTTTTTAAATAACTTTATTTTATTATAGAGATGTGAGGTACAAGTCAGGATTAGGTATACAAGTAATTTATGTGCAGGTAGTTTGGGCCTCCAACTGGTCCTCACTTCCCCTGGTTTAGGACCAAGTACACTTTGTGTTGTTATGTGTCCCCTAAATATATATGATTACATTTTTAAAACACAAAAGAATAGTCATAAAATAAAAATAATAATAATACTTAACTATGGGGGAGAAAGGAAAGAGGATAGAGAAGAGAGAGACAGAAACTAGACTTCTTTAAGTGTGCCTTGTTGGGTAGAGTTAACTTTAGGGTCACATAATTATTTAAATGATTTATAATTCAATTATGAAAAGCAATCCTAAAAATCAGAGACTAAAAGGAAATAAATGAACATAAATGTGTATCCAGCAGTGGTATAACCATCAAAGGGGAACCATTCCAAGGCACTTAGCATAGTAAGTTGACCGGCATTCCCAGTGGAATACATCCTAAAGATAAAAAGAACTATAAACAAATTAATAAAGAAATCTTTAAACTTTTTGAGTGTGTACTGTTCATATCTGAGATTTTCACGTGTATAACTTTGGACAAAGTAAATGAACAATTACCTGATGTTCAAAGTCTTTCATGCCCAGAGTTATTGAGAACTGAGATTCTCAGCAAGGGAGGAAGGAAGTAAAGAATTTGGATAGAAGAGGTTAACAGAAAATCCTACAATCATGAATTTGAATATGAAGCATCAATATGAACATATTCTGCTTTTTTTTTTGAGTCAGAGTCTCGCTTTGTCACCCAAGGCTGGAGTACAGTGGCATGATCACAGCTACCACAGCCTAGACCTGCTGGGCTCATGTGATCCTTCCGCGTTAGCCTTCTGAGTAACCAGAACTACTAACATGTACCACCACGCTTGGTTAACTTTATTTATTGTAGAGATGAGATCTCGCCAAGTTACCCAGACTGGTCTCCAACCCCTGGTCTCAGGAAATCCTCTCACCTCTGCCTCCCAAAGTGCTGGGATTACAGGCGTAAGCTACCGTGCTTGGCCCATTTTACCTTTAAAGCATAACCAAAACAGTATTTCCTAGCTCCATCTGATGAAAAGTCCTAGAAATAATAACAAAAAAGTAGCAATGATTACCCTTAGCACTCCAACTATGACCTTGAAATATCGTTTCCACCAAAAAAAAAGGGGGAACCAGAGAAATAAAAGATAAGCTTAGAACATCTTGTCATACTAGACAACAAAGAAGCTACCAAAGACTACAGAATCTTGTTAAAAGGGCTCAGGAGCCAACTGGAAGAGGCTCTCATTGGCAAAATAAGAGACAATCTGAGCATCATATGAATAACAATGGCAAGGAATAGAAATCCATCAAATAAGTTTATGTTTATTAAGCAGAATAATTAATATACTCCTGTTGGTGTATACTAATGAGCCAGCTTATTATTTTGAAAACTGATAAAGGAAAAGAATTAAGCATTCATCCTGCCTTTCCTATACAAACTGTACCATTGTGTTACCAAATAGTATTCCAGCTACAAAATGAAGAATGCGGAATGAGAATATCACCATTCTGCAAACCCTAATGAATGAATGAATTTAGGCATTAGGCATCAATGACTGTTAGTATCACAGAGAGACAACCAGACATTAGGTACCTCCTGATGGAAGGACTACATAACCTATAAAGTGATCTTGTTGAAAACTCAAACTTGAATCTGATAAAGCTTCAAAATGTAACTACCAGTTCACAAGAATCATAGGAGACAAAGAAACACACTACATGCTATGGGGATGCAACTAGCAAAATCCAGATGACTAGTGTCTTCAACAATTAAATTCCAAGAGGAAAAACAAAAAGAAGAAGAGGAAAATTATGGATTAAAAAAAGGCTTAAGAGACATATCAACAATCACAATGTGTGGACTTTAATTGAATCCTAATTCAAACAAGTGAACTGATTTTTTATTATGATTTTTATGAGACAATTAGAAACTTGAACAGTGGCTTTAATTTTTTTTAATAATTTTAATACATGATCATGGTATTATGGCTATTTTTAAAAATAAGGCTTTTTTATCTGTCAGAAACATATACTAAAATATTATACAAAAATCTAAGATTTACTTCAACTAAATTCTAGGGTAAGGAGTGGGAAAAAAGATGAAATAAGTTATCCATGAAATAATAATCATTTAAGATAAGAGACCAGTACATGGGGGTTTACTGTACTTTTCTCTCTACTTGTATATACATTTGAAACTTTCCTTAATAAAAGTTCTCTAGAATCTATGAGGGGGATCCAAAAAAACCCCAGAATTTATTACAAATTGTATATTTATTCTTACATATTTAACTTCAGTCACCTTCCAAGTACTCTCTGTCTGATGCAATACACCTATTAAGATCCTTTTTCCACTGCTCCAGTTTTTGAGCTCATGAATTTGGGTGCCTTTTTCGGGCTTCTGCCATTTTTTTGTTTCACTTCTTCCATATCAGCAAAATGTTTCTCTTGGAGGAATTTTTCATCAGGGGAAACAAAAAAAAAAGTTGCGTGGGACGAGATCGGGTGAATTGGGAGCAGGGGACATGGGAGTCATGCCATCTTGGGTCAAAAACTGCTGAACACTCAGCACGGTGTGGGCAGGTGCGCTCGGAAATCGCCCATCATGAAATGTGTAAACGCGTTGAAAGAATCTCCAAAAAAAAGAATTCACTGAAGCCAAATGCAGCCTCTCACAACAGCGCTAGCTAGTAGGGTGATGCTGATGGGTTCCTAAAACACTTAACAGGGGAAAACCTGTACTACAAGGGTCCTGCCCTCCAAGGTATAATTCTGCTTTTTGGGGGAGGGTCCTCTCTCGTATATTACCCATTAATAAACTGCCACAATGTATTGAACAATTAACATCATGGCTGGGGGGGAGTTGTCTTTGTTTTTTGAGTTGGAGTCTCAATCTGTCACCCTGGCTGGAGGGCAGTGGCATGCTCCTGGCCACGCAGTCTTGACCTTGCTGGACTCCGACGATCCTTCCGCCTCAGCCTTCCAATTAGCCAGAACTGCAGACACGCACTACCACGCCCGGCTAATTTTTGATTTATTGTGGGGAAGAGGTCTTGCCAAGTTGCCCGGGTGGTTCTCGAACCCGTGGGCCCAGGCAATCCTCTCGCCTCGGCCTCCCAAAGTGCTGGGATTACAAACTGAGCCACCAAGCCCGGCCTGATGTATTATTTTTTATCCTGACAACAATCTTGTGAGGTAGGTACTATTGCTATAATCTCCATTTTAGAGAGAAGGAAACTGAGGTTTGGAGAGGTTGACTAACGTATTGAAGGACACACAGAGCAGAGATTCAAATCCACCATTACCAGCCACCATCCTGTAAGTGGGGTTTCTGGGGACTGCTTCATGGTGCCAAGCCATGTGTCCAGGTCAGCATGAAATGAGAACAGAAGCTATCCGTAGGGACAGCTGGCATCTGCGTCTTAGTCATTTAAACATTTTAACGCTCCAAAATACATAGCAAAAATAATTGGGAAAACAATAGAGGGTCCAAGCTGTGCCAAGGAAAATGTATGTATCATTACTTCTATTCGTAGTAAAAAGCCTATTTAGACCAACACATTACAAAAAAGAAAAAAAAGTATTCCTGAGTCTTTCAAGAATGAAAAGGCAGGCATAATCCTTGTAGACAGGCAAAAAGACATATGGTCCTTAAGGGAATATGAATTTGAATAGAAAAATGTGAACAATGGAAAACAGTCTGCCTCTTGGATCCCCTGATGTATGAAGTTTGGTCCATTTCCAATAGCAATCAGAAGTTTCTGGCAGAAACCCACCTGGCCTGCCTGGAAGACCATCTGGAAGAAAGGGAAGTATCCACCACACACTGGTCAGGCTGACACCAGCACTGAATCGCTTGTTCATTTCTACAGTACCTGTGGAAGTGCTAGATAAGGTGACAGTGGAGTGATGTCAACTCCAAATCATCCACAACTCCAAAGGAATTCAAGAGTCTGACCGAGATATAAAAGGAGACTTTTCAGAAATATGAGGAATCAAGCTTAAAATGACTTCATACCAAGTTTAAAAAAATGGGTCTGGAGTTCATCCCTGGTCTAATTAAGGCCAATATTATCTTTCCCCTGGAAGTAACTCAAGAAATTTATCTTTATCAGTCTGCTTGTATCTAACAACCCAGACATTAAGTCTCTGACTTGAATATATAGCTTTGCGGTTGAAAACTGTTAACTCCCTTACACATTCTGTTACGGGAGGAAATCACTTACTGTGCCATAAGAGACCAGACTAATGCTTTACTCTTTTCTAAGAAACAGAGACAAATATTTACAAGGATTCCTCAAACACCAGAGATAAAATACTTGACCATTTAAAAATGTGATTTTTGTTAAAGATCTTACTAGATTCATAGGGGAAGTGGAAAGGATTTGAACAATATACAACCAGAGTTGTTTTACCACAAATTTACCGATTCTCAAGGCTTTCACATGGTAATAAGTAAACAATTTTTTTTAAAGGAGTAGAGAAAACACATAATCAATCACTGTTTAATGCAAATATTCTTTGTAAAATATAAAAACCTTAGAGAAGAAAAAAACCATCGAGATTCTCTAATAATATCCAAAGAGATTAAAAAAGAACCATGAAAACTGAAAAAAAGCATATAATAATACAAATGTAGGCAAATTAGGAAATCTAAAATAGTTATAGATTTCCTGTTTTACCCATTTTTCCACTGAAGATAGTGTGTCAATATTTTGTGTGCAATCAGAGAAATAATAGGTGGATTGCTAAAATGAAAAGAAATATAACTATAAATCAAGTCCACCATCACATTCAGATTACTGATAACATAGGTGCTGTTTTTAAACACCTTATTTCCAGTTTTTAAAATCACTTGTTCATCAATGAGTTACTTAACTCTTTTCCCCAGTATAGGTCAAAGCAATGTAGACTCACTCATTTAACAAATATAACAGTAAGCTTGACAAACTACTATATTATATGCTAGGCACCATGCTAGGCACTGGGAATACCACTGTAAATAAGACAGAAATGGCCCCTGTCTCCGTGGAGCTTTGGGAGAGACAAGTAATTAAACAGATTGTTAGAGAAGAATGTAATAAGATACTAGGAATTAATAGCGACTCCTAGGAAGCAAGAGTGTAGGGTATTGTGAGAGAATAGAACCTAAATTTGAATGTTTTTTGGTTATTGTTGTTTTGGGGTTTGGGTTTGTTTTTGTTTTGTTTTTTTGTCAGGGTGCCATTCTGTTGCCCAGGTTGCAGTGTAGTGGCACGATAATGGCTCACTGCAGCCTTGACTTCCTGGGATCAGGTGATCCTTCTGTCTCAGCCTCCAGAGTAGCTGGGACCAAAGGCGTGTGCCACCATGCTTAGCTTATTTTTTGACTTTGTAGAGACAAGGTTTTGCTCTGTTGCCCAGGATGTTCCTGAACTTCTGGGCTCAAGCAATCCCTCCTTGGCCTCCCAAAGTGCTTGGATATCAGGCATGAGCCAAGCGCCCAGTCTAAATGTTTATTGTACCAGAAACCTTGATGAGACACTTAGTATTGTTAGAGTATCCATGTGGCCCCCAAAACTTCCTAAACTTTCTTGCAATTAGACAGCCATGTGATTAGTTTTGGCCAATGGGCTGGGAGGAAAAGCATTTAAGAGATAGAACTGCCCTCCAGCTCTTTCTTCCCTTGCCATGACAGTCATGGAGTCACAGATTGATGTAGAAGTTCACAAGATGGGAGCAGCCTGGATTGTTAGGCCACACGAAGGATGGGTATCCTGGAAAGTCTTCGATTTTCATCAAACTTCCTGTGAGGAAGAGATAGACTTTATTGTGCTAAGCCACTGAGATGCAGAGGTTCATTTATTACCACAACATGGCCTATTCTTCCTCGACCATGCCCTCACAGGAATCACATTCATTCCCGTGACCTCTCTCCATTGTACCAGTGGAGAAATGAAGACAGAAATATTTAGTGAATTGCTTAAAATTAGCCAGTAATGAAATTGGATATCCTGCATGATAGCTGTTGTCAAAAGACAAGTATTTTTCAAAGCAGGCTGAGACTCAATAATTTTAAAATCGATGTACTGAGTCACCCTCAGGAATTTTTAGAAGATAAATTAGGCTGGGCATGGCAGCTCATGCCCGTAATTTCAGCACTCTGGGGAGCTGAAGCGAGAGAATTGCCTGAGCCCAGAGGTTCAAGATCAGTCTGGGCAACTTGGCAAGACATTGTCTCCGAAATAAATCAAGAAATCAGCCAGGTCGATGGCGCACACCTGTAATTCCAGCTACTTGGAAGGCTGAGGCAGAAGGATCGCCTCAGCCCAGCAGGTCCAGGTTGCAGTGGCCACGAGCGTGCCACTGCAATTCAGCCTGGGCAACAGAGTGAGACTTTGGCTAAAAAAAAAAAAAAAAAAAAAGAGATATTAGGACCTAGGATAGAAAATGTCAGAGTACATTCCACTAATTAAATATTGCTTCAGTAAACTTTTGTTTAAAAAATACACATATAAATATATTATATTGTATTATACATACATACACACATAATGTATGTGCGTGCATTAGAGAAAGCATGTAAAATACACTTCTTACTGTGTCATAGACAAAGAGTTTGAAAAATACTGCATTTGACTACACAATGAGTTGTCTAATGAGAGGCATTTAGTTAAAGCAATCTAAGAATATTAATGAAGTGAATGCATTGTTTTCATGCCATTTAGTCAGAAGCTTTGTTATCAGGAGAAAAAATAGTACAGCATAAAAAGAATTATGGATGCATTCTAAGATGTAAAAAAAGGCCTTTAAATAATTAAAATTATAGTAAATGTAAGAAAAGTGTAAGTGAATTTTGGGCAGCAGAAAAATGAGGGGTAAGATTCTGATTCGCTTATTCATCCATTCATTCATTCATTTATTCATTCAAAAAATATTTATTGAACACGTGCCAGACACGTGCTCTGGGAAAACAGCTACAGATAAGATAGAACTGTTCTCTGCCTGTCTGAAGCTTATACATTGAGCAGGGAAAACAGACATTAAATTTTTTAAATACATTATTATGGAGCTATGACTGCAGTGAGCGCTAAGAGAAGACTCCAGATGCAGAAGTGTGCTGGTCAACAATTCACACAACCTGCTCTCCAAGAAAAAACTTTGTGTGTCTATATAGATACATATGTCTGTTATAAATTTTACTGACAAAAAATCTGTGTGGCACACAATTTTAAAATAATGCTTTATATATTATAAAACATATAACACTCTTGTAATTCAGTGCAGACAGTTGATTGTCACAGGACGTTGCCACAGATTTTTTTTTTTTTAGTTGGGGTCTCACTCTGTTACCCTGACTGGAGTGCAGTGGCACAGTCACAGCTTATCACAGCCCCGACCTCCTGGACTCAGGTGATCCTTCTGCCTCAGCCTCCCAAGTAGCAGGGACTACAGGTGCATACCATCACTCCCGGCTAATTTTTTTTCTTTTTTCTTTTGAGAGACAGTGGTCTCGCTATGTTGCCTAGGCTGGTTTCAAATATCGGGGCTCAAGCAATCCTCTCTCCTCAGCCTCCCAAAATGCTGAGATTACAGGCATGTGCCACCATGCCTGGCCAGTTTTCACATATTTTTTATAAACTCTTGTATCTATAGCCAGTATATGATTGCAACTGAGGAAAGATTGTAGTTTCAACGTGTCAGTGGCTATTTTAATTTACGTTGAGTAAGACGAAAGTGAAACAATGAAGACTTACATCAGAACTTGACAAATTTGTCAACAACATGTCTTCTTTGCAGAATCATATTAATAGCTTCAAAACTGGAAGAATATTGTCTGTTTTTTTGTGCTAGTCACAAGGAACTGTCGTAGACATAAAACACTCTTTAAATTTGACCTGCATTATTAACATTTTCTCTGTCAGTTTGCTAAGTGTAAACAAACAATAAAACAATAAATCAGCCAGGTGGGGAGACTCACACCTGTAATTCCAACACTTTAGAAGGCAGAGGCAGGAAGATTGCTTGAGGCCAGGAGGTGGAGACCAGGCTGGGCAACATAGCAAAACCACATATCTACAAAAAAAAAAATTTTTTTTTTTAATTGCTGGGTATGGCGGCGCATGCCTGTAGTCCCAGCTACTCAGGAGACTGAGACAGAAGGCTCGCCTGAGCCCAAGAAGGTCGAGGGTGCAGTGAGCCATGATCATGCCACTGCACTGCAGCCTGGACCAGAGAATGAGACTCTGACCCCCAAAATAAATAAATAAATCAGGCCCTGGTTTGCAGCCTTTGCAGATTTCCATGGCAGAAATATGCATGGGAACACCGTGGTCAGTTTCAATCAAGACATCACAGGACATGGGAACACAGAGCTAGGAAGAGCTTTGCAGTCGTACATCATGAAGTAGTATTTACACTGTACAGACAGAATAGTTATAAATAACCTCAAGAGTTCAAATATAGTATAATGTAGTAAAATAATTAGGAGTGAAGAGTCTTAAGTATTAATCTTGGTTTTTAATATATTTATTTAATTGTAAGTGTATATAACTTAATTTTAATTGTGACTATGTTTAACAACTGTCCCCCACAATCCTTGAAATGTTGATGATTGGTTTTTGTGAACACACCCCTACCTAAACACCACAAGGACCAGAGAAAGGGCAAACTGAAGATGGAGGAGGATCTCAAGGGAGCAGTGCTGTGCTCTTTTTTTTTTTTTTTCCATTCTGTTGCCCAAGCTGGAGTGTAGTGGCACAATCTTGTCTCACTGTATCCTCGACCTCCTGGACTCAAGTAAGACTCCTGTCTTAGCCTCCCAAGTAGCTGGGGCTACAGATGTGTGCAACCACATCCGGTTCATTTAAAAAAATTTTTTTACTTTTATTTTTATTTTGTAGAGATGTGATCTCACTATGTTACCCAGACTGGTCTCAAACTCCTGGGCTCAAGTGATTCTCCCACCTTGGCCTCCCAAAGTGCTGGGGTTACAGGTGTGAGCCATCACGCCATGCCTGTGCTGCTCTTAGGTGTCCTAAGACAGGGTATCATGGAAGAAGTTGGTGACAATGGGACACAAGCCTCCTGATGCCAAATGTAGCTCCCAGAAGTTATTCCCCATCAGCATCAGTAGCTGAGTGAGCCTGCCTTTGGCTTCTCCCCCAAAGTAGAGAAAATGCTGTGTAGGTGAACAACAAGATATTTCTAAAATCATTCCCTCTCCAGCCTCTTCTCATTATCTCATTAGTCTCCTTAAAGTGGCTAAATTGGATTTTTCAATATGAAGCAAATTCCAAACTACCTTCCACTTACCTCCAGCATCTCTCTATCAGCTTGTTGAAATCTCTTTAACAGCAGAAAAATACTTTTATTCTAACCCTGAAGTTAGAAGACTAAAAATGTATTCAAGCAACACAGTTATGCAAACAGTACATGGTAAGGGATAGGCTCATGGTCTGTCAGTAAACAGTAAGTGACATATTGGATCCTTTCCTGTTTGACAGCCTGATGAGAATACCAGAAAACACAGAGGTGACTATGTGGAGGAAGAATGCCAACTCAGAGCACTACAGTTGGCCCTGTTTGTCAGCTTACGAGGACCAAACAGAAGGTGTTAATGGGGGTACCTTTGGTCTCTATAGCCATGCACATTTACCTCATGGCTGAGGAAACACAGCCACAGCTTCATAACCTGAACCTTTATTTTTTAACATAATCCATCACAGTAAAGGGGTCTCCTCAGAAGATCCATGAATCACTAAAAGGGTTACTTGCAGTAAAGACAAATAAATTCTCACCTCACTAAAAAGTTGTGGTATAGTGTTTTTTATTTTTTTACATTATATTGTAATTATTTGTGTATTATAATTCTCCCCAAGAAAAGCAAATGTCTCTTTTAAATTGCATCTCCCCAAAATTCATATGTTGAAGCCCTAACCCTCTGTGTAGCTATATTTTGAGTAAGGAAGTTATTAAGATTAAATGAGGTCATAAGAGTGGAACCCTGATCTGGCTGGATTAGTGTCCTTAGAAGAGACACCAGAGGACTTACCTGCTCTCTGTTCACTGTGCAAGGATACAATGAGAAGGCAGCTGTCTGCAAGTCAGAAAGAGGGCCCTCAGTAGGAACCAAATCAGCCAGCACCTTAATCTTGGACTTCCCAGCCCCCAGAACTGTGAGAAATAAGTTTCTGCTGTTTAAGCCACACAGTCTGTGTTATTTTGTTACAGCAGCTCAAGCTGACTAATACAAAGGGATTCCATTTTATTTAAGTTTCTATATGTAACACATAGAAGCACCTGGAACAAAGAAGAAACTCAAAAAGAAGATTTTGAAACGTGTGGAAATGTACATTGTGTCTGTCTTTTGTGTTTAAGATCCTCACTCCAGCTTGACTCCCTTCTGTTTGTAGCTCCTGGGATAATTATATTTTTCTGCTGTTCACAGGAATCAATTTCACTTAGCCAACAACTTGGGACAAATGCTTGAGAGGTTTCCTCATTTAGTCAATAACGTAATCTCTCCTGTCAGGCATATTCACTGTTTCCTGACCATACCTCCTCTGAAACATCTTAGGGTGTGTTGGTAAATAGCTCTTTTAGGGCAGTGGAGTGGGAGAGAAGCCTGATTGGTAGCACTTGTCAATTTCTGTGGTGGAAATACTCTCCCAATGGCTGATTTCAAGCTGCCATTGTGGCTTCACAGAACCCAGATTTGAAAATAAATGCACATAACAGACTCTTACAATCCTACTTCAGCTCACCATTGATTTTCATCTTACTAATAGGCAGTGGTCACCAGCATGACTTAGAGTTGGACAGAGCTGAAGTCTAGTCTCAACTCTGCCACTGTGTGACATTATACAACTTATTTAACCTCTCTAAGTTTCCATCTCTTTATTCATAAACTGAGGATAATAATAGTAACTACCTCAGTTTATGAGTGTTAAATAAGATAATACATATCAAGTTCTTGCCACAGTGTCTAGCACATAGTAGATGCTTAAGAAAGATTAGCCACTATCATCATCGTCATCTTCAGCAGTCCCCTACCCTTTGAGGATTACCATTCAGCACTTCCACAGATTCATAAGCATCACCTTCCCCGTCTGCTTGGCCTGCCAGTCATCACAGACAACCATGCCTTATCTGGTTTATTGTACAAATATTTGCATAAGCATTAGCACCTCAAAATACTGTTCTATTTTTGTTACTCAACTTCAGACTAGTAGGAGATAGGTCTGGAATACCACTGAAATTGAATGGGACTAATTTGCTTTTATAACAGGAAGAGAAAAATAGAGCCTGCTGTTCATTGAGTACCTACCACAAGGCCTTGTGCTGGAGATTTTCCCTGTTAGCTCATTTAATCCTCACAACAACCAGGAGATATTAAATCCTAGTCTCATCTCTATGGATGAGAAAACTAAGGCTCAAATGGATTATGTAACATGCCTGAGGTCACACAACTAATGGGACAGAGCCAGGATGCTTCTGGCTGATTCCAAAGCTACCCTTGGCACTGCACCACCATATGAGCCTCAGCAAGCACCCGAGTGGTGAGATGACAGGCTAAAGCAATGTGAGAATGCACTGACTGCCACACTGGTTCTCGGTGAATATCTCGGACAATGAAGTTTAGATTAAATTGAAGCTTTTCCCCTATTACCGTAGTTAAGCTTATGTTAACCTACGTGTAACAGAAACTCAGTTACAGTGTATGAAGAAAGATTCTTTTTCTTATTGAACAAGAGGTCCGGTAGGAGGCTCCTTTAGCTTCCTGGTCAGTTTTAGTACGTGACTTTCTTCTTCATGGTCACAAGTGGGCTGTTCCACTTCCAGGTATTACATCCACATTCCATAACATGTGTTTCTTTTTTTCTTTTTCTTTTTTTTTTTGAGTTGGGGGTCTTACTCTGTCTCCCAGACTGGAGATCAGTGGCACATTACAGCTCACCACCGCTTCGACTTCCTGAGCTATCTTCCCACCTCAGCCTCCCAAATAGCTGGGAGTACAGAGTACAAGGATGGGCCACCATGCCCCGTTAATTTTGGGATTTTTGTAGAGACGAGGTCTTGCTGTATTGTCCAGGCTGGTCTTGAACTCCTGCACTCAAGCAATCCTCCCATCTTGGCCTCCCAAAGTGTGGAATTACAGGTGTGAACCACCAAGCCCAGATTGTTTCTTTTTTATAAAGGAAATAATTGTTTTCCCAGAAACCCCAACCTGTCACAAGCATGCCCCTAGTTGTTAGTTGCGAGGGATACAGGGAATTATGTCTTCTAACTGGACACACTAATGAGCTAAACGTAAGTGGGACTCTGTTAGGAAGGGAAAAGAAGAGACTGAATATAAGAAAAGCAAGCAGCAGGGCCTGCCCCTTCATGGATACTCAGAGAAGTCTTCTCAGGATTCAACCTCTTCAGGGTTGAAAGGAACATAAAATCTTAGGATGAAAAGACAACTTTGTGATCATTGGTCTAGTTCAATTTCTCACCTAATGCAGGAGATCCTTCTACAACATCTCTGACAATGATCATCCAACTTCTGCCGAATACAGATAAAGTAGCAGCGTCTGAAAGCTTGACTATTACAAGCAAGAGAATAAATTGATGATAGAATTGTCGTCAAGAGCCAGAAAAGAAAAAGTATAAAACCTCCAGGAGCAGTGGCTCACACCTGTAATCCCAGCACTTTGGAAGACTGAGGTGGGAGGATAGCTTGAGCCCAGGAGTTCGAGACCAGTCTGGGCCATATAGCGAGACCTCACCTCAACAAATAACTTTTAAAATAAAGCCGGGCTCGGTGGCTCAGCCTGTAATCCCACGTCTTTGGGAGGCTGAGGTGAGTGGATTGCCTGAGCCCGCGGGTTCGAGACCCACCTGGGCAAGCGAGACCTCATCTCTACAATAAATCAAAAAATTAGCCAGGCGTGGTAGTGCGCGCCTGTAGTTCCAGCTACTTGGAAGG
>CAUYQG010095547.1:0-15380 GCA_963574415.1 Tarsius wallacei
CTCTATGATAAAGATTCATTAATTAAAAGTAGATGGTGTTCTTGGCTTGTTTGTCGCTTCTAGACCGCTAGATGGTGGTAACTTCTAAAGCATATGTATGTGAAGGAATTTTCTTTGTCTTGCCCCTTTGCAAATGGTATAAAAGCTCTGTGTTAACTAACATTAAATTGGCATTCTGTCCAGAAGCAGGTGTCCATCTATATCATTTCGTCGTAAGTTCCGTTCATTCGCCTATCGTCCCTCCTTCGGGAGACCCCAGACCCGGCGAGGGCAGGACCCCCGCATCTAAGGACTAGAGTGACTTCTGTTTCATGGGTTAGATAAGATTTGGAGTTGGACCTTGAAGCAATTAGAACTTGAATGGAGGAAGAAGAGAAGGAGGCAGTGGTAGATAGATTTAGGGAGGGGAGAAAAGGAGGAGAGGAGATAACATTCTGGGAAAGATTGATGGGAGAGTGTTTTTCCAATAATAAATGCAGCAGTCTGATGGGGACAGGGACAAGCAGAATGGCATAAAGATAATACTGAAAATTCAAAGTGTCCAGGTACAGTAGCTCACATCTGTAATCCCAGCATCTTGGGAGGTGGAGGCAAGAGGATTGTTCGAACCCAGGAAGACAGCCAGGGCAACAAAAATTAGCCAGGTATGATGGCACAAGCCTATAGTCCCAGCTACTCGGGAGGCTGAGGCATAAGGATCATCTGAGCCTAGGAGGTTGAGGCTTCGGTGAGCTGTGATCATGCCACTGCACTCCAGCCTGCGTGACAGCATGAGACTCCAACTAAAAATTAAAATTAAAATTAAAAAAAATTAAGTCAGTTTACTAAATATTAAGTTTCAGAACTTGAATTTTTTCCAATGTGCAATGGAGAAATCAACATTTTTAGACTGGAAAAATTACATGATGAAATTAGTTTGGTGAAAATTGTTCTGAGTGGTAGAAGGATGAAATGGTGAATGATGCCCAAAACAATGTCATCTAGTACAAGCGTTAGAAGATTATTTGAACGTTGCGATGAAGGTCTGAAGGAAATGTGAGAGATATTACAAAGGAAGACTGGGCAGGGCTTAGTGAGAGACCAGCCTCTAAGAGGGAAGTGGAAGGAATCCATATAAACATCTAGGTTTTGAACTAAAGAGACAGAAGGCCCTGAGGTGGTATAATCAGGAAGGCATCTTGGTGTAGGGGAGGCTGAGAAGGGATGGGGGCGGGGGGCATGGTAAGTTTTGTTTTTGATATGCGGGACTCAAGGTGGTATTACAGCCATGTCTGGGAAGTAGCCAGGTCTATAGACAATGCGTAGGAGAGATTTAACAGATAAATCAAGGTTCCTTTTTTAAGGTTTCTTCCCTGTACTCCTGTTTTGTTTTGTTTTGTTTTTCAGTCGGGGTCTCACTCTGTCGCCCAGGCTAGAGTACAGTAGCACAATCATGACTCACAGAAGCCTCAAACACCTAGGCTCAAGCCATCCTTTTGCCTCAACCCTGCAAGTAGCTGGAACTACAGGCACATGCCACCAAGCCCAACGAATTACAAAAATTTTTTTTGTGGAGATGAGGTCTTGCTACGTTGCCCAGGCTGGTCTCGAACGGTGTGACACAAGCAATCTCTCTGCTTGTCCTCTCAAGGCCTTGGGTTTCTTCCCTGTATTTTCAAAACATATTCTGTGTATTTGGATGTTAACTCCCCTGTAGTCACTAATTATCCTATTTCATCCATTAGTCTATGAGCTCCTTTAAGAAAGACTAATGGGTTCGAGACCCGCCTGGGCAAGCGAAACCTCATCTCTACAATAAATCAAAAAATTAGCCGGGCGTCGTGGCTCACGCCTGTAATTCCAACTACTTGGAAGGCTGAGGCGGAAGGATTGCCGGAGCCCAGCAGGTTGAGGCTGCGGTGGCCGGGAGCGGCCACTGCACTCCAGTCTGGGCGACAGAGTGACACTCCAACTCAAAAAAAAAAAAAACAAAAAACCATTTGTACTCCCCTAAAGCTATTGAAAGAAAATTTTGAATAAATAAATAAATATCAATCAATCCCAGTTATTTATTGTCTTATTAGCTCCTCGCCACCCTATCATGAGGGTGATTCTATACTTAATTCATTCAATGTTGTCTAGTGGAATCTAAATGTACATATCCTAAACCATTTCTATCATATTCATTTGAATTGTTGCCCTCTTCCTCTCCACTCCCACAAGTCAAACTTCATAGGGTCCAATCTCTGTGAATGAGCTAGTTTGACTCTTATCCCTGGAAATACCACAGGAATCCCTGGTCAGACCCTATGTTCCAATTTTGCATTCATCAAGTATCCTTTCATTTCACCGTTGAGAGAACTGGAGCCCAGATACCTTAGAGTCATTGCCCAAAATAACACATCTTGAAATAGAAACAGTGGTCTTTTTGATTCCAGAACTATGTTCTGTCTCCCACACCATGTGTTCTTTATAGAAGCCTTTGCGACCTCTTCAGTTACAGTGTAAGTACCTGGTATAGGGTCTTACCCTCAGAAAGCAATGCTGAATTGGTTAAAGTGAAGTTTCCAGTAGTTTCTCAGGGCCCCACTTAAGACATCTTCAAAAAGTGAGAAATGAGCTGGTTGCTCATGGCCTGAGTCTATAGGCCTGAAATTGAGTAGAGCAGGCACTTACAAGACAGCCTTGTGAGAAAAGTAACAGTCTCCATTAACATGACACAAGTGTTCCCTTAGCTCACCGTGTCATGGATGCAGATGTGACCAGGCAAAGAGTTAAAGTAATAACCCCAATCTAGGCCGGGTGTGGTGGCTCATGCCTGTAATCCCAATACTTTAGGAAGCCAAGGCAAAAGAATTGCTTGAGCCCAGGAGTTCAGACACCAACCCGGGCAACGTAGTAAGACCTCGACTCCACAAAAAATCTAAAAATTAGCTGGGCATGGTGCCTTTAGTCCTAGTTATTCAGGAAGCTGAGGTGGGAGGATCACCCTCCCAGGAGGTTGAGGTTGCGGTGAGCCATGATTGGCCACTGCACTCCAGCCTGGGTGACATAGTGAGACTCTGTCTCAAAACAAACAAAAAAACCCCTACCTCCTACATACATGTCAATGAAGCCCTTGCAAATTATCCCCTGGGCATTTCTGGGAGTCTGGGAGCTGCCTTGGACATGCCCCTCTGATGGCTGTGGGCTCCAGGGCATCCCTTCTTCGTGTTCTTATATTCCTTACCAATGTGTCACTCTGCCACCATTGCTACAGTTCCCTCAGTGCTGCCTGAAAGGCCCAGCATGCCCACAACTGCCTGCTCTCCCAGAGCATGTGGGCCTCCTCACAGAGGCGAGGGATCATTCTCCAGACGTGGATCACATGTGTCTGTGCCACCCTCTCATAAGCTCATGGAGACCTTCCAGCTTCTTCTGTCTCATGCCAATGCCTCAGTCCATGTATCCTGGACAGCAGGAAGGTCAGGGGCACAGGCTCCACATAAGACTCTAATACCAACACCATCACCCTATTCTGAAGCCAAGTAAACCCACATGGGAACCACGTGGTGACCACTGACCCCTCGGCTTCTCCAGACAAACTCAGAGAAGTCTCAATACCATTTAGGCCCAGCCTGGACCCTTCCGGATCCTCATCCTGTTACAAATGCCATGCTGGGGCCAAAGTTCCTACATTCCTAGAGCCATAGATTGCTAACTGGGGCAACCACTCCCATGACACTCGATGGTAAGCCTGACCTTGATGTTCACCTTGGCCACATTTCACTAAAAGCATCTGGAGCTCTGGGTTGTCTGGTGTTCTCTGTCCTAGGTGGGAACTTCCTCCAGAGACAGATCTGCCCTCTATCAGAGGTCTCTGGATAGATTCAGACCCTACTCTCAGCAAGGACTGGGAGTGTTAGGAGTGCATTCAGAGGTCTGTTAAAGGATGATTAAATATTAAAGCACTGAGAGTATTGAAGGAGAGCAAAGGGCTGTGGGGTCACTGACAGCATCTTGCAATAGAAAAAACACGAGTTTCAGAGAGACCTACATTTAAATCTCAGCTTCATGTTCAAAGCCATGTGACCACTGGCATTTACTTTGCTTTTCTGTGTTCCAGTTTCCTCACATTTGAGACAGAAATGAAATTACTTTATGGACTGTCCACACCGTGTTCTAATATCTAATAAGAGATATTAGAACCAATGGGAATGAAAAAAAATATGCATAATAGAAGTCTATTTATTCTTACAATTAAAGGATATTGACCTTAGAAGTTTGGAAAATTGGGGAACTATAATTCTCACATTATAGAAATAACAAAAAAAGGACCTGCCCTTTCCCCAAAAGTAAATCTGTCCCTATATGGAAACCTCTGAATGGAAAGATCTTACAGAGTCTTAAGATATAGAAATGCTAAGATTGTGAGACAGGAGATAGCCAGAGAAAAGTGAGGCAGACAGACATGTCAGGTCCCCCATTCCTTCCCTCCAGTTTCTAGTAGTGTCAGGATGTATTAATAAATCCATGTAAGAATATATAATGATCCTGCATTTTAGATTAATGTGTGATAATTTAAGATTGGTAAGTAAATTCAATTTAAGATTAGCAAGCAAATTTTTAAATTAACAAGCATTCCTTCTTATCTTCCAAGTTGAAGATCACTTTACTTTCACCACAATAGGGCAGAGGAAGAAAGAAAGACTATTCATATGTATGTATGTATGTGTGTGTATGTGTCTATATATGTGTGTATGTGTCGGTAGTCACAGTTTATATTAAAATAGGAAGAAAAACTCAAGATAATTGATCAATGTTTTTCTTGAGCTTTCCTTTAAAGCAAATGACTGTATTGTACAAAGTGTATTTCTTATTTCCAAGGTACATTTTGTATATGAAGGACCACACAAAAGAAAAGAAACTCCCACAAAGATGAAATAGTGTTCTTACTATATAAATAAAATTTTTGCTTTATTTCCAGGAAGTTGTAATAAATATCATTATATTATATGTAAACATGTATAATTAATTATATTGTATGGAATGAGTAATATTGGAAACTGGCAAATAGTCCTGATTTGAGGTAAGTTAACTAGATGCATATTAGTCACCTTAAGATGTTGCCTGCATCTTAATAAATGGGCTACACATCCAGCAGGGCCCTCCAGGACTTCTCCTGCCTTGCCCCAGGAGAGCCAACTAAAGCAACAACCAGCAGGGGCCTCCAGCATATCTCTTCCCTTGCCCAGGGAGAGACATGCATGCTGGACACCCTCTCATGCTTCCCTGCACACATACCCCTATATGATCTGGAGATCAATAGGGAGATGCCTAAGCCAGAATAAAATGCTGGGTATAAATAAATATGACATAAGATAGAAATGGCATTGAGTCCACTGAAAATCTATGAATTATATATATATTTTTCCCTCTACATAAGAGGCGTTTCATGAGGCTAACCAGTTTCAGACATAGGTTTTGAGGATGAGTAAGGTTTTCTTTTCTAAAGGTCTCCAAAACTTTTGTGGTTATGATATAAATTGTAAACTGAAAATTGAAAGAGTTCACAATCCATAAAATGCCCATGGCATTTCCAGAACCACTTTTTAAATTTCTCCAATATAAGTTGAATGTGTATTTATGCATTTCTCCGTGGAATACTCTCCCTTGTTAACTAGACTGAGAAAAGGCAATAAAATATTCAGCTGCCCGGAAAAGTCTTTCTGATAAAGAATCCAGCTATAACAGTTCCTCAGTCAGCAAATGTCTTACTCAGGGACAGCCCCTGAAGCTCTCACCCCACTAATCATTGATAAAAATTTCTCTACTGAAGAATTGCAAATGAATGAGAACTGAAACCTCAGATTTATCTAAATAATCAAAGACCAGATTTTCATGGTCTTTTTTTTTTTTTTTTTTTTTTTTGGTGGAGAGCTTATATTAACCATTCACTTTGTTCTGCATTTTCTTTGCATGTTCTTGAGTCACAATATTTCACTTTTGGAAATTGTGTTTGTTTAGAGCAACGAGTCCTGGGAGTGTTGTGTGAGGCTGTAATAATCTAGTCGTATTCCCCTACATACTTAGAGGCCGTGCACCTTTGTCCAGGGCTCTTGGGAGAGGCCGGGCATCTTCCTGAGGAGTGATGGAGAGGAGGCCCCTGGTGCCTTCCCAAGACTTGCCTGGTAAAATATGGAAAGTCAGGACCCAAGTCACAATTACAGTGATCCGAGACACACCAAGAATACAGACTATGAAAATCACCAGATAATTTCAAAATCTCTCTTCAACCATTGGTTTTGAATTTCTCTCTTTTCAAGATTTTCATTAGCACTGCCACAATTAAAACAAAATGAAGCAAGACTAGGCTGAACTGGGTTTGTGTGTGAGTTATGAAAAGGCAGGAGGAGGGCAATGCATGTGAAAAGCGGGAGAGAGTAGTGAGACAATCTTTATCTGGGAAAATGAAATTCTGAACAATAAACAAAGGAAGGTAAATCTGCACGTGGGACTAAGAGTGACTTTTTTCTTATAAAAGTCCTAATATCCAATGATGTAAAACCATTGCATCCTTCAGTTCATTTTTTCAAAATTTAAAGGATATGCTAGTTATATTAATTGTTGTTAACTGAACATGGTTCAACTTTGAATCTCATAGTACTTTGCAAAGAAACATTTTTTGGGTGAATATTTAGTTCCAATTTATGGAGAAAACTAGTTTGTTCCAACCTCACCACAACCCTGTGGTTTTACATCTTGGTTAATATGGAACAAGACTTTCCTCATCACTTTTCCTCAGTCATCTCTCTGTGTTTCTGAGTCATCAATGTCTTTATCCCTTACTTGACACTTTTACATACAATGTTACTTTGCAATATTCTTTTTTTTTTTTTTGAGTTGGAGTCTTACTCTGTCACCCACCCTGGAGTGCAGTGGCCGTTCCCGCCACTGCAGCCTCGACTTGCTGGGCTCCAGCGATCCTTTCATCTCAGTCTTCCAAGTAGCCTGAACTACAGGTGCGCGCTACCAAACCCGGCTATTTTTTTTTATTTATTGTAGAGATGAGGTCTCGCCAAGTTACCCAGGTGGGTCTCGAACCCGTGGGCTCAGGCAGTTCACTCACCTCGGCCTCCCAAAGTGCGGGATTACAGGCTGAGTCACTGAGCCCGGCCATTTTGCAATATTTCTTAAGTCTTTTCCTTAAAAATATATTTTTATTTTTCTTGTGGATATGGGATGCCTTCCCAGATATTTCTAAAGCTCTTCAGGATTAGAGAAAGAGTCTTGGTATGTCCCCAAATGCTAAGATCTATGTCTGTGAGCTTGGGACTGTGTGTGTGTGTGTGTGTGTGTGTGTTTGTGTGTGTGTGTGTGTGTGTGTGTGTAAAGCAGTGAAACTGAGATCATTTGCCATAGGGGTCCCATTTCAGAGCCCCTGAAATAACAACAGCCAACCAAGATGCCCATAGTTTGGGCAGGATCAATGTAGGGCAGAATCAATGTAGAAGGTAAGTTCAGGAAGAGAACACATAAGACTCTGGACACAGACCTTGAACTTGCTGTTCAGGTTTTCCTGATGTGTTACTTCTAGAATCACTTACCAGGCCATGATGCTTGGGAAAGTCGACTGAGACATTGAGCTCAGACCTCTCTACCTTACCATTGGCCACTTCCCATAGGCTCTAGTGTCTGGTGGTGAGTGGGTTGGACAAGTAAGGCAAATGGGGTTATTTTTCATGAATTTCTTGTCTTCTCTCACTAACTCATTGATTTCCATATCAGCAAGATCATCATAAGCTTTTCACTGAAGGCAGAGTTCAGGAATGGAACTGGATTCATTTATTCGGGCCTCAGCGAGGTGTGATGTTTAACCCTGCTCTAGGAACTGTCCTGGCAGTAAAATTGTAACGAGGAAAATAACCGGCAACAGGTGCTCACATGGAATTTCCATCCTAGTAGGGAATGGGTGACATGGCAGAAAACAAACAAATGAGCATAGGATACAATGAGCAAATACTAATGCTTAATAGCTAAAAAAAAAAAAAAAAAAAAGAAAGTTCCAAATAAAACAAAACAGAATAGTGTAGTTGAAATAAGGATTTGGGGGTTGGTGCTAATTTAGACAGTGGCCTGGTGAGTTCTTAATGAGAAATAGACATTTAGATGGACGCTAGACTGATATGAAGGACCAGCACCTGAGGCTGAAAGAGCAGAGTACACACAGCTGAAGAAACAGCCCATGCCTGACAGAACCATGTGCACTGGAACAAAGGGAAGGTCCGGTCCGTGTGGCCTCAACATGGTGATTAGTGCGCAGGGTGGGTACAAGGTAATTTTAAAAAGTGAGACTAGCCAGGGCGTGCAGGGCCCCATAACCCTGGAATTAATCAGGGATTTTATTCTAAGTGCAATAGAAATCTAGTTCAGGGTTTGGCACAGATGTGACATTGATTTAACTATTCAAAGGCCATTCTCTGACTGCTGTGTGGGAATGTTCTGGGTTGAAACAGGGACCAGCAAAGAAGATGAGATACACCATCACTAAAAGTCAACCTGCTTAAACTGAAGAGAAGTCTGAGATTAAGAAGAGCTCATGATTTGGGGATGTTTTGCAGTTGGTGCTGAAGAACGGGAAGACAGAGTGAATGTCAAAAAGGACCAACAATCGCTTCTGGGATTTGGACTGAGAAGCTGGTTAGACGGTGATGCCAACTGTTGAAACAGGGAATAAACAGACTTGGGGGAGGTCGAGGTAGAGGGCAAGAGCTCTATTTCACTGTGCCATCTTTGATATGATGATTACCTGTCCAATGGAAATTTTCAAGTCAAGATGCCCAGCTCAGAGACTAGAAGGATCAAATGATTTCAATAAACAGCATTTTGATCTTTGGAATAGTAGCTGTGGAAGGGACAAAAATAAACAAAAACATTCCCTTCCTTGAGGAGCCAATGGAGCATGGGAGAGACAGGCACATCGGTAGCTACATGGGTTACAGATGAAATGTTAGGCAATTGCTCCAACAGGCCCCAAGAAAAGCATTGTAGGAGCGTTAAGAGAGAGTTGACTAGTATCAACTTGTGTCGTCTTGATATTCCATTGCTGAGTTCCTCAGGTGTCCCGTAAAACATCCCTACCTTCCCACTTCTGTTCTTTTGAGTCAGGCCCATCACGATGTAAAGACCACTACAAAGAGCTGCAAGTATCTTTTCATGGCGAATTCCTTCAGGTCATCTATATTTGATGGTTCAGAGACTGCCTGTGGCAGATTTGTTGCATCAAGCTTCTTCCAACTTCCAGATTTCATATTTTAGGGGCTTTCGAATGCTCTCACAGGTCAAGTACTAAAAAGCACAACCTTAAATAAACTTTAACAGCTTTTAGCACAACATTAATACTATTGTTTGAACTGTAAGTTCAAGTCCACATGATCTTTGATGATGAAGTTCTCAAAGCATCTTGCAGTTCTTGATGTAAGATTTTTATACATAATTTATTTATTCAGCGGATGCTTTCCATGTATGTGGAAAACTGAGAGGTGATGAAACAGATTACAAAAAAGTCTATCTCAATGCAAAACAATTTTCAATTCTTAATACTTTTCTTAACATAAAGTTTAACTGTGCCTTCTTATAGGTAACAATAGCCTATATGAACTATGAAGTGAGGAATCTGTGAACTAACTGATAAAATTTACATCGTGAGTGGGTTAGGTTCAGAAGAGTCATAACAGGACAGTGAGAAAATGTACCGTTCAAACACATACCAAATGCAAACACATGTGCATGTACCAAACACACAACACATACAATTCAAACACATGTACAATTCAAACACATACGTATATACTTATAAATAGCAAGTCCAAAAAACACAAACAAAAAACCAAGTCCGATAGGTAAGTGTAGATTTCAATAAAAAATAATTTTATCTCAGGAACATCTTTAATAATAGAAAACCAAGTATTGTAAAGGTTCACTGCCCTTTCCAAGCCCCCTGCCAGCCTGTCACCTTGTCTTCTTCCTCTTCTCAGAAGTCATACCTCATTGGAACATCACAGAATGTTAGGCCTGGAGAAGCCCCAGGACTGTCCGAATTGGCCACCATGCCCACCCATAGGCATGCACTCACTCCCCTCACACTCCTTCTTTGTTCACTTGGGGAGAATGTGACTGTGGTTCATGGGTGAGCCTGGTCTGAGGCTGTGCTTCCACAGGGGACGGCCCCAAGTGGGTCCATGGGAAACCCAGGGAAAAGAAAGCCATCTTCTGCACCAGCCCCATCTGGCAGAAGAATGTGGCCCTGCCGTGGGGAGCCAGGGGGTGACAGGAAGTTCTGAAAGGCAAATTTGGCCAACCGTTTTCTTAGCCTCCTCCAAAACAGGCTCCCACTCTTCCTTCATTTCTCAGAATCTGGAAGTCAGCTCACAGGATGGAAGCATCTGCTCCCATTTAAAAACAAGTTAGAGAGTATTAGATTCAGGTTTTTTTTTTTTAAAGAACTTTATACTTGGAGAAAAGCCTTTGTTTAATCACATCAAGTCTGTGTCACAAGCTGAAAAATGCCAGGAAATTCCAAGCTAAAGGCAGATATTTCATCTATAACTCAAGCCACGGAGCTTATTTTTACTCTTTCATATGCCAGCAAACAAAGGATAGAGCATCAGAAAAACTCTGAATTTTTTTTTTTTTTTTTTTGGTCTTGTCAGTTCATGTCATAACCTTGGCATTACTCTCTCTCTCTTTAATTTAATAAGAATATGAGATTATACCGATCCTGCTCTCCTATTTCTTGTTAGTGCTGAACAAGCATTTCTGGCACTCATGACTCAAATTCCTGCCATGTTGCTCTGTGCCTTAGTATGTTTGGCTATGAAGTCAAGTGTCTTGACCCATCATCTATCTTTCAGGCCTGAGAAAGAAGTTATTTTAGCATTTCTGCTCTTAACTCATATATATAAATCTGTGATCAATGACATGTCTGCAGCTCTGAAGTTAGCAGAAAACTGAGAAACAAAAAGAACAGAAGGGATGGAGCAGGATAGGAGTGGGCAGGAAGGGGGGAAGAAAAAACAACCTAGACCCACAAGCAGAAGAGTGTGACATCTCCCACTTTGTGTCCAACCACAAGTTCTGGGTTTTATAAAGGAGATGAAGAATGTATGTATTAATAACACCCAAACTATGTACCTCTTTCCCCTTTAAATGTGGAAAGTGTTCATTCTTCCATCTGAGTGACCGGAGCTTCTATATTGCTTTTAGGGTTGTGTGGCATATCATAAAATCATGGAGTCTGCTCCAGACATAGCGCTGTTCACCTTTTCAAGGATCTGAAAGCTTGATCACTTCAACTATCTGGGAATAAAGGAGAAGAAAATGAAGCATTAACACCAGACATAGCCTTGCCTGATTATGAGTGTCAGTCATCGTAATGGAAGAATAAAGCATGCCAGAGAACAGTACTGGGAATATGGTTTTAGTGAAATAGAGACTGCCTGGTGATAAATTAAGCATTCAGATCAGCTTCCAGTCAATTAGTACATGCTTATTGAGGGCCAACCGACTACACGCCTCATCTACTATTATAAAAATGTAGACTATAGGACCTACTTTGGATGCTCGTTCATTCTAGTGGGGGCACACAGAGAGTTTTTGGTCTGGGCATTGAGAGAACCCACCACACCCACCTGTGCACATTGTATCCAATAGGCGATTTTTTTTTTGTCCCTCCATCCCTTCTGCTACCTTCTGAGTCTCCAGTGTCCATGATACCTTTCTTTATGCCTTTGCAGATCCTTAGTTTAGTTCCCACATATAAGTGAGAACATGCTGTGTTTGGTTTTCTGTTCCTGCATCAGTTCACTTAGGATGATGGTCCCTAATCCTATCCAAGTTTCTGCCAAAGACGTTAGTCCACTCTTTTTGATGGCTGCATAGTATTCCATGGTGTATACATATCACATTTTCATTATCTAGTATCAAAATGGTGGCATAGGAGGTGGATTATAGTTGTGGGATAGTGCATATGTAGGCACCAGGACTTGGAGAGCCATGGTTAGGAACTGGTTGTGGGAACCTCACAACCACCCCTGTAGTGGGTAGCCCTGTGGATTCTGTGGTACAGACTTGGTTTTAAATCTCACCTCAACTCATTCTTTCAACAGTGCTTACTGAGTGTCCACTCTCCCTCTGTTTCTGCAGTGTGCAGGTGATGCAGCAGCAAAAGGGAGAGACACTTCCCTTCCTCATGGAGTCACAGAAGAGCATATGACACCCCTTCTAGTCATCGCACAACCCCAGTCCATTATCAACACTGAGGGAGAAGCAAGAGGTGATAAAGAGAGCACAGTCTGAGAAGGTCCCAATTTAGACTAGGGAGGTGGGCATGGTGTTTTCAAGGAGGATTCCAGGGAGAATATCATCAGGCCTGCTAGATAATCACAGGATGACAGAGTAATCAGAGGCAAAGAACACAGTTTACAGACAAAAAAAAAAAAATGCAGCACCTGAAAATGAAATGATCTTGACTATGTATCAACCTGTTAATACCACAGATTGATATTAGAAAATAAGTAACAACCAACATCTTTCCAGAGACAGCAGAATATTCTGGGATAAATTACCAATACCAAAGCTCAGTCAAGTACCTATTAAGGAGCGCCACAGACCTAAGAGGGGAAAGCATGCAAAACATGTATTATTATGGGTTCTTTTAGTTTTGCATATTTTTCTTTCTTTTGGGGGACACTTAGAGCACCCACCACCACCACCTGTGCACACTGTACTCAATAGATGATTTTTTTGTCCCTCCATCCTTTCTCCCACCTCCTTCTCAGTCTCCAGTGTCCACGATACCTTTCTTAATGCTTTTACAGATCCTTAGTTTACCTCCCACTTATAAGTGAGAACTTGGAGTGTTTGGTTTTCTATTCCTGCATTAGTTCACTTAGGATGATGGTCTCTAATCCTATCCAAGTTTTTGCCAAAGACATTATTCCATTCTTTTTGATGGCTGCATAGTATTCCACGGTGTATACATATCACATTTTCATTATCCACTGATTGGCTGCTGGGCATTTAGGTTTATTCCATATCTTTGCAATTGTGAATTGTGCTGCAATGAACATGCGGTTGCAGGCGTCTTTTTTATATAATGACCTCTGCTCCTTTGAGTAGATACCTAGTAGTGGGATGGCTGGATCCAATGGTATACCCAAAGAACTTTTAGTTCATTGAGCAATCTATGAACTAAAAGATTGCTCAATTGCATCTATAGTTTTTCAATGTTTTAACGATGGTCATTCTGATTGGTTACAAATCATTTAATAAGAAAGAAATTAATTCTAAAGAATAAAGGAAAGATATGATGTATACAATGGAAGATAATTAATGGTGGGGCCCCTAGGGGTCAACACTTCTTTTTAGATTCAACAAAGTATTAGATTTAAGAGGCAGTACATTCAAAAGTTCATATAACTAAACACACAAACTGGCTTGTTTGTTTTGGATCATTCAGTATCTGAGAGTGAATTATTCATTCAAGCATTAATAAATTAGAATTTTCCTATTTGGCAGTTGAGAAAATTTACTTAAGGAAATAAAAGAGATATTCACTAAGTTTGGACCGGCTTATGCATTTTTTTTTAACGCTGACTTAAATCGCATATCTCCAAGACTAAAAGAACGTTCAAGTTATTTATTAATGTGCGTCTTTTACTCTTATGATTTATAGTACATGTAAAAACAAATCCTGAGATTGATTGGAACTAAAGTATGAAAGCAGCAGGACTTTACCTGCATATTTTCTAACTCAATTATAAAACTGACTATGGTAGGAGAGACAATCTGCTATAAGAATCAAAACCAATGGAATTTTCCTCTACCATGGAATAACTTTTAATGACACCTCAATCTCTTTCAAAATGTCAATTCTGTGTAGATTTTTCCCCCTTAGCTTAAGCATGTTTTTTATTTTACATCCTCTCCTGAAATACGTTTTTGGTAACTCCAAACTTCTGAAATTAAGGACTATTAGGGCCTATTTTTATTTAAAGACTGTAGAAAAGAGTTATTCTATCAATCACTCCATACATACACAAGTGATACATAGTTAAAGATTCATTAGAATTCAACTTTTTCTTAGAAAAAATAAAGGGCGATCAATTTGACGCCCCCCCCACCCCATACCCCTCCCCGCCACACACACACAAATCATGGCTCTTTATGTTTCCTCTGCTTTCTCTCTGGATTATCCAAACACTCCTCAAAAAATATGTCTTCTAACGTTATTTTGTTCTGCTTTCTTTGATGAGTTTAATAGAAAGTTAAAGAGCTTTTAACTTTCTATTAAACTTACTTAGAAGCTGCAGTTTGTGCAAATATCCTGCAATTTTTACAACTATATATAAAAAGCACTTCTTGGAATTGGTCACTACAATTCTTTTCAGCATTCTCAGTCTTTCTTTTAGTGAGCGTCAACAGGTATGTTCATCCTTCTGATAACTCCTAATATTGAGGGAGGAAAAACAAGACCCACTAAACTGAAATCACAGAATTACCCATCTTTTTTTATTTGAGGATAATCATTAGAGTTGTTTTCACCCTTGCACTATCTAGAGCTTAACAGAAAAGCACGTCTTTTCGCTTAAACTGGAGAGTTTCATAAAGCATTTTTTCAAACTGTGGTACATTCCCAGCACGTGAAACAATAGTGCCCGTCAGCCCTTTCACTGATCTTGCTGCATCTTGGAGGCATTACTCCAGGACAGCCAATTTCAATTGCAGTTTAATACAATTATACATGATTTTCTGGTTAAAAACCAACTGAATACATTTCCCTGAGTGTAACTCATGGGTTTGAATGAGTCTCTCACTTCACTTCTTCCTCATCCCAAATGTCTAAGTCGTTTTATCAGTTTGCCTTTTGCGCATCTCCTGTCTCCTAGTTGTCTCAACATTCCTGTGCTTCTCCTGCTGCTACAAAAAGCTGTATGCTGGGTAAGATTTCAGATCCTGTAACATATCCTTATCCATCAACAAAAGCCCACTCGCTGGCATAGACTGTCCATTCTGTGCCAAGCACTCCGCTAGATTCTGTTGGGTATAACAATAGGCATTATATGTGGACAGTCTCAGAGTCTGAAGTCTGCTTGGACACAAAGCAGAGGATGAACAATTTAGTCCTAATGTTGCACTAATGAACATAAGAGGAATTCAGAGGGAAAGTGAGACAATTGCACTGCAAAGTAGACAGGAGCCATATACTTCATTCTAGAAATAAGTGGGTTTGAGACCCGCCCGGGCAACTTGGCAAGACCTCATCTCTACAATAAATCAAAAAAATTAGCTGGGTGTGGTAGTGCACGCCTGTAGTTCCAGCTACTTGGAAGGCTGAGGTGGAAGGATCGCCGGAGCCCAGC
>CAUYQG010095552.1:0-21033 GCA_963574415.1 Tarsius wallacei
CTTGGGGTGAGATCAGGTGTATAGGGAGGGAGGGGCACAGGGTCATGCCGTTTTTGGTCAAAAAATGCTGAACACTCAGCGTGGTGTGGGCAGGTTGCGTAAATCACCCATCATGACATGGGGGAACGCACTGACTCTCAAAAAAAATTCACTGCAGCTTGCCACAACACTAGCTGGTATGCTGATGCCAGTGGGTTCCTAGTACAGGGAAAGCCTGTACCATAAGGGGCCTGTGCTCCAAAAAAATAATTCCAGTTTTTTGGGGTGCTCCCTCGAATGCGTGTGTGTGTATACACAAATGCATGCAGTTATGTGTATATATGCTGATACAAAAGTTTGACGAAAGGCAATCCATTAGATACAAGGTATGCTGCTATTATCTATTCCGTTTTATTTAACTTCATTTTTAAAAGATGTCAGTCACAACCAAACCAGAAGTGGGCAAAATATTTGGACAGACACCTCACAACAGAAGTTATATAGATGAACACATGGAAAGATCTTCATCAGAGAAATGCAAACAAAATCCACCAGGAGATGCCACTAACACACCCTGGCGTGGCTAAAATTTAAAATCCGACAGTTCTAAGGGCTGCAGAGGGTGTAGAGCACACGTAACGCGGGCGTGTTGCAGGCAAACGGTAAAGTGGCCCAGGGCCTGCAGAAGCGGCTTTTGGTGAGGCTAAGCTGCACTCCCCACAAGGCCCAGCACCTCACGGAGCCTGCCCAAGAGAAATAAAAGTGCCTGTTCTCAGAGAAACCTGCCACTTTGCTCACGATGCCCCCAAGAGATGGAAGCGACATCCGCTGCCCATGGTCAGGTGAGTGGAGAGTCCACTGGGGCTCAGCCTGGCAGAGGAACACGCCTCGGCAGCCACAGGACCTGCCAACACTCCCACGCGCCCCAGACACTCTGAGTGAAGATGTCAGAGGCACACAGTGTGCGGCTCCATCTACAGGCAATAACTTCGAGGAGAAATATACTCTTAATGACAAGAAAGCATGCCCATGGTGTCTGGGACCTGGAAGAGGGGGCTGCAAAGCCATTCAAAAGAGCTTTGGGTGAAAGTTTTCTCCGTCGTGATTCCAGCAGGGGCTACGTGAGCCTCCACATTTGTCAAAACTCATCAACTGTGCTCTTCAGCTGTGCACTTTAGCCCTCCTCCCCGCCATGGGTAATGACTTACTGTTTGAAAAACACTCTCAAACACGATATGAGGGCTTTCTAGAGTCCAAAACATGGGTGTAATAATCCACTCAGCTGTCTTGTTACTCGTGAGTAGGTTAAACATGGGTGACAATTAGATTTGAGACCTGGAACTTGATACTTTTAATGTCCTTTTAAAAAAATTTTCCTTGATATTAGGACACCCAAGCACCAGCAGTCACATTTGGAATATTTTATCTGCCCTCACAAAACAGAGTTTAGTTCTATTGCTCTCATTCCAACCCACAGATCTATACTTTACGGGCCCTACGAGGTCAAATGGAAGTCACCCAAAAATGCAGCTTTAAAAAAAGATGTCCTTTACCCAGGCATTTCTATCCGTCTCCCCCAAAGAGCTGGATGCTCCTTCTTCAATGGATTTGGCTAGTTCATCAAAAAGCAGACACCATCTGAGGAGGGGCATTGATGACCTCTTTGTCCAGGGAAGTCAGATTGCTCAATGCCAGGAAAGGCTATTTTTCCTTTCATCTGGTGGTCTGTGGGATTTTTTAAAGGTCAACCCCAGTAGAAGAGGCGCTCCCATGAGCCTCTCTCCTCTCAGCCCCAAGGCTGGCCCTGCGCTGATGGCGGCTGCTGAGCTTGGGTGGTCAGACCTCAGTTGTACGCTGGGCATCAGAAAGCCGCTCTCTCCCTGGGGAGGCCACCGAAGTCGCTTTGACACAGTTTAGAGCCACCTGACTCACCAGCGACCATGCCAGCAGCTGCAGTGTGAGCTGGACACGCGGGTGGATCCCCTGTAACTCATGCTGTTGCCGGAAGCAGAGGTCAGCGGCATCCTTCAAGCAGCGGAAGAAAGGCAGAGTGTCAGCTGTTCACTTTAGCCTTAGAGCACGGCCACGAGGGCTGGGTCTTAAGAGGTAAGACGGACGGACGTGTTCAGTCGGCATAATGCAATCACTGAGCCGCAACAAAGGAAATCCTGCAAACGCCACTCATTAATTCTGATTCTCAGAGAACCGTTTGTTTCTCTGAACATCCGTTTCTTGTCTAGAAAGAAAAGAGCAGCCATTCCCTACCTCACCAAGTCGTTGTGAGTGCAAATGGGGCGAATGTGAATGAGCTGCAGGGATTGGGCATTCCAGGTCATTCTACTCTATCAGAATCTGCTTTTTGTTAGAGAAACTTCGTTTCTGCTCAGATTCTCTGTTGATTAATTCAGTATAGGTTTGCTGAGTGCCTACTACATGCCAGGCAATGAGCTCTGTGCAGGAAATACAGAGGACATATCATGGAGTCCTGACCCTGAAACACCATGGGGTGCAGTGGGGAGTGCAGGGCTGGAAAGGCAGTGGAGGGGAGGGGAGGTAGGGTGGGCGCTGTGACATGGCACCTGATCCCTTTGTGGCGGGAGGGACTCATCCCCCACCTGCTGGAGGTGCTGTGAGCCGCTCAGAGGGAATGCCTGTGCTGAAGAAAGCCACCTCACCCAAGGTCACAGCCCTTTGTCTAAGGCAACTTGTTGACACTGGCATAGCAAGGCCCGGTCCCTTGCCCCACCCTGAGACAGTTCCGAAGGTCATTCCTCTTCTGGATTCCTCACAGGGCTGGCTGGCAGAGGGCTCTGTTTCTCCTCTTCCCCCAAACCACTCCCTTCCCTTTCTTGCCACAAGCACTGGCTCCAGAGAACTCCTCGATAAGTTCCCTGCACACTGAAGTCTATACCAGTCTACTTCTGCGAGGGTCAGCCATGTCTGTCGCCTTGGCTCTGGTACCCAGTTTTCAGCCAAACGTCGTCTAAATGTCACTGCGAAGCTGTTTTGTCAGGCGTGATCACATTTCATTCAGCAGATGTGAGTGAGCAGATGACCTCCACGGTGTGTGGGGGCCTGGCCCAGCCAGGGGAAGGCCTCAAGAGAAGAGGCCGAGGCTCCCCAAGGAGAAAGAATCCTATCTCATCGCCTTCAGCCTCAAGGTTCCACTCCGCTCTTCCCTGGGTCTCCAGCCTGCCGGCCCGCCCTGCAGACTTCGGACGAGACAGCTCCCACAGCCCTGTGGACCAATTCCTTAAAATGGCTCTTTGTTCCCTCATGTGTGTGTGTGTGTGTGTGTGTGCGCGTGCGTGTGTGTGTGTGTGTGGGGGAGAGAGAGAGAGAGAGAGAGAGAGAGAGAGAGAGTGTGTGTGTGTGTGTGTGTGTCCTATCGGTTCTGTTTCTGTGGCCAGTTCTGACAGCTGCAACTTCTCAGAGGACTCAACTCTGACACTTGGCATTTATGACACAGTGACAAGTGACCTACGTCAGCACCAGGGCTGGGTCGTGCTTGTACAACCTGTTCGGGCAACAGGGTCCCACACTCAGAAGGGCCCTGGTGATGTGATCTGTAGTCACTGTCTTGTCTTGAAAGTCTTAGCAATTTTTGTCTCAAACTCGCATTTTGTAAAAGAGCGTGTGTGTGAGCAGAGGGCATACATATAACACGCGCGTTCACTGCTTCTCACCACCTGGTTCGCACACGCCATTTGCAATGCCCTGTGGCCACCACGCGTGGGAGCCCAGGGAGGCTCAGAGCGAGGGCCGGACAAGGCGCTTCCTCTCCAGGTGAGCAAGTGAGCTGGGGGGAGGGACAGCTGAGAGCCCAAGAGGCCACACTGAAAGAACTTGCTTCTACACAGAGGCAGGCCATGGCATTCTAACAAACACGTGTAACCATGGAAGGTGGTTGGGTTTTCTATTTGTTTCACTTCCCTGTGTTATGCAACCACTTAGGCCGAAGACGAGAACATGGCAGAAAAGAAAAACATAGGGAAAGTCACAGCTCCTCTTCATCTCAGTCGTTTCTTATGTTTCAGTGACTGGAGGTGGAAAGTGCCAGCAGCGTGTGTGCTTATCAATGAATGAGACAAAAGCGTCAAGTTGGTTGTGTGCATATGCCCACTGCCTGGGAGGAACCAAAATACATATGTACGTACATACGTGAAATGCGAATTCTGTAGTTTTGCTGATTGTACATGTGAGGTAAGTGCTCTGATACAAAATGGGCATTGCACAGTAGAGAGCTGACTGGTAAAATTCATGCTAACTCACAAGTTAGCATTCTAACTTTCCATTTTTCTTCACTTAGAATGACATTAAATAGAAACCAAGTAGCAAACAGCAAGCACACAGACAAGCCACGAGAGGAAGACGACGGAAGGAGGGAAAAGTCTTTGTATTGTCATGGCCTTCTTTCCCTAGGTTTTTGAAAAAGGGCCCGCATTTTTATTTGACATTGGGCCTTGCAAGTTATATAACCAACCCCGGTTAGGGTACACAGAGCTGGGTTTGACGGAAGCTTCACAAAAGCTGAGTCCCAAGAGACTGGTCCATAATCTCTGGGAAGAGTACAGGTGAGGAGAATGAGGTCGCAGGAACAGGGCGTGCTAAGAGAGAGCATGCTTCCCACAGAAAGCAATAAGCCACGCGGTTGGTCTGGCACTGCCATCAGGGCAGTTGGGCAGCGCCCTGGCTAGAGATGAGTCTGAACGGTCCAAGGCAGACCAGAGTCTGAACGGTCCAAGGCAGACCAGACCAAAGAGGCACCGGCACCCACTCCGCGGTGATGGAAGCCAGCAGAGAGGCCTAACCCCGAGTGTGGCAAGGGAAGCTGAGCTGCAGAAAGATTTTCCGCAGCACAGGTTTGGCGCCAAGGGTCTCAGGCACAGAGTCCTGTGCTGCCGTGTCCCTGGGAGTCCTGCACCAGCTTGACTCCCAGACCCTGGCTTTCCTTTCACTCCTAGTGTCCCCTGGAGTCCAGACCAAATGCCCTCCTCTCCTTCAGTCTTCCAGGACCGTTTTTATTGAACCTTTTGATCAACCCTATGAGGAATGCATTTTTTTGTTCCCATGATAAGGAAAAAAAAAAACCCCGAGGCTCAGATCTAGTAAGCTAGTTGCCAAAAGTCACACCAGATGTAGAGCTAAGATTTTTTTTTAATTTTATCTCAGAGCTGTGGGGAGCAAGTGAGGATTAACTCCACGAGGAGGCTGCGTGCAGGCGAAGTCTGGGCTTCCAGCTGGCCCTCTCCCCCGAGAGCGGACCTGGCGCCCAGTGTGTTGCCATGAGCCCCCCACTCCTCCCCACCGGCAGTGCCCAGCGCCTGCCAATCCTTCCTTGTGCTCATGTAACCAGCAATCAGGGCCCACTTATGAGTAAGAACATGCAGCATTCAGTTCTTTGTGGGCACTCTTTCCAAAAGTGCAGAGGCAATTTGCTGGGGAAAGGATAGTCTTGCTAACCCATGGTGCTGGAATTACTGGATGTGCAAGGAAAGCAAACTTTGGTCCATTCCTTGCACTTACACAAAAATTAATTAAAATGGATCATAGACTTAAATGCTAAAACCTAACATGACACAAATTCTAAAAAAAGACATAGGAGAAGCCGGGCTCCGTGGGTCAGCCTGTAATCCCATGCTTTGGGAGGCTGTGGTGAGTGGACTGCCTGAGCCCGCGGGTTCGAGACCCACCTGGGCAACTTGGCGAGACCTCATCTCTACAATAAATCAAAAAATTAGCCGGGCGTGGTAGCGCACGCCTGTAGTTCCAGCTGCTCGGAAGTCTGAGGCGGAAGGATCTCCGGAGCCCAGCAGGTCGAGGCTGCGGTGGCCGGGAGCGGCCACTGCACTCCAGTCTGGGCGACGGAGTGAGACTCCAACTCAAAAAAAAAAAAAAAAGACATAGGAGAAGATTTTTGTGATCTTGATATCGGCAGCAAGGGCTGAGACTTACGACCTAGAGCGTGATACAGAGAACAAATTATTAATAAATTAAGCTTTATTAAAAATAAAAAAGTTTACTCCTCAAAAGACACATTTAAGAAAATAAAAAGACAAACCACAGACTGGAAGAAATATTCACAAATTCTTTATCTGAAAGAACTTAGAGTATATAGCAAACTCTAAAAACTAAATAGTTTTAAAAAAACAATTTTTTAAAAATGGGCACAAGATTTGAATAGACAGTTGGCCAAAGAAGATCTATGGATGTCAGATAAGCACATAAAAAGATACCTGACATAATTAGTCATTATAAGATTAAAACTAAAAATCACAGTGAAGTAACAGTGCAGTCTATGTGAACGGCTGAAACTTCAAAAGCAGACCATTCCAAATGAGAATGCAGAGAAACAACAGCATTCACTCACTGCTGGGAGGAATGATTATTTCCGAGCACCCAGGGTTTGGTCTTGGTCCCGTGTCTCGCTGCACAGATAGCCGGTCACTGGGGTGGGTATTGCCAGGGAAGAAGGCTTTATTATTTTATGGGTGACGCCAGCCCCACATCTGTGCCCCTTCCCCAACTAAAGTCAAGGACGCATATGGCCAGGAAGGAAAGCAGGAGGGGCATGGAGGCAGGCAGAGTTGGCCCCCAGGCAGCAGGTGTTGAATGAGGGGTCTGGTGCCTCACGTAACCGCGAACTGGGAAGCAGGAACTAGAGAGACCTAAGGTCGAGGAGGCAGTCCACAGGCAGCAGGTGCGTTTCATCGCACAGATATAAGCTTCTTGAGCTTTGCTTCTATGGGCAGCTGGCTTGGAAATTGGGTCTGTTTCACCATCATTTTAGAAGACAGCTTGGCAGTTTCTTGAAAAGCTAGACACATACTTAACATGGGATCTCTCACTTCACTCCTGTATTCATCCAAAGAGAAAAGAAAGCATACGTCCCCACAGAGACTCGTACTCAGATGTTCACGGCGACTTTATCTGTAATGGCCAAAAGCTGGAAACAATGCCAATGCGTATCAGTAGGTGAATGGATAGACAAACTTTGGCACACCCATTCACTAAAATGCTGCTCATCCACAGAAAAGAAAGGAACCATTGGCACAGGTAACAGCATGGATGAATTGCAAGATAATTATGCAGGGTGAAAGGAATAGACGGGAAAAAGAGTCCATGCAGGATGATCCCATTTACGTAAACCTCTAAAAATGTAAGCTAATCTACAGTGACAGAAAGCAGATGGAGTTGCCCGCAGACAGGGAGAAGGGGGGGTGGAGAAGGGGAGGAGGAGAGACCACAGGGAACTGCCAGAGGGAGCGATTGCAAAGGAGTGTGGGAACACTTGGGGAAGGGGGTGACCAATGTGTTCATTGCCTTGACTGTGCTGATGGTTTCACAATTGCGTGCGTGTGTCAAACTCTTCAAATTGTGCCTTTTAAGTGTGTACAAGTTACTGTACATTGACGGTACATCAGTAAGTCTGTTTTAAAACTGTCATCTGGAGACCCGTTACATTATTTTGTACATTTTAAAAAATATTTCAGGATAAAATATTGCAAAGAAACAAGCTTGTCTTTTGGCAAAGTATAGTCAATCATGGGCATAGAAGTGGCCTCGAGGTGACATCGGATCAAATGCCTTTTCCCACGGGGAAAGGCCACGTGCGATGTCAATGTTTCTGCATGTTATAACCTAAGCTGTTACTAGGGTTTTCAGGAGCATGCCGGGCTCGCACACATTTAATTTGAGCCCCATAACGAAACTTTTCCAGTCCCCTCCACTCTCCCTGCTCCCTGCATCAGGGCAGTAACCACATCTGCCCTTCACTGCTGGCAATAAAGATCTCCCTATTGACTCTGACTCCCATGAGAACAAACAGGTACAGAGAAAAGCAACGTAAATGCAAAACATACCTTTGATCGCTCCATCAGCTGCTGTCTGCCTTTCTCCCAGGAAGCTCTGGCTGACTTACCGCCAGGCAGGAGCTGAAGTGACAGTCAGACCTGATTTCCATGCCAGTTCCACTGTTAACTAACATACTGCCTTGGGCAAGTCACTTCCCCCTCTGCACTCAGTTCCCTTCTTTGCAGCAGGAGGGCTTGGCCTCCAAACTCTTTCCCAGGTTTCTTCCGGGGCTGATCTTTGCAACTTTTCTCCTTCTCCTTCCGATGGCCGCGAAGAATAACAAATTGTGGACACCAGGCTGTGACCGGGGAGGGCAGAGGACTGGGCTGAGCTGGATGAGCTTCATCTGGGTTGTAGCGTCAGGTTCCCGCTACCTGAGGGTGGGAGTGCATCTTGGCCAAGGATGGCTTGTTGAAAAGGACGGAGTCCCATGTGGACTTCTCAAGCAGACGGGACCTTTTCGAGGCACTGCAGGGGTGTCACAGACCTGAAACTGATGAGGCTCAGCTAGGCATTGCGAGAGGCTTGGAACCAGGGACCATGAGTCGTGAGCAGGGCTACTCCCCGGCTCCCTCGCTCCATGCTCCTTCCCTCACCCAGGTGACTGCTCCCTTCCTTCCACCCACCACCCCACAACATCCGCTGCCGCTGTCTCCACAAAGCCCTGACTCCTGTCTTTCTGCAAAGCAGCCATCTCTGTGGGGAACACATGGCAGGAAATGCTGGATGGACAGCCTCTCCCACACCCAGCACCACTTGATTGGTCTCCCCTTTGTAACTCCAGATTCCCGGGTACAAACAGCTGCACTGGTGGGCGCGGAACTCTCCCCTGGGCCGGGCAAGGGGACGTTCTTTGGAAGGAGAATGTGAAATGATTGGCATGGAGACCACTCTGGGTGAGATTTGGGGATACAACTTTGTGCCCAAGGAGCACGTTTCTTTCCCTGACAACTTGGGGGCAGCGGTCTCGGCATCTTGGCCCCTCAGAGCTTTGTGACGGGCGCCTGAGGTCCAGCTCACGGTGGATCTGGAATCCTGGCTGCTCAATCCCCAGCCCAGCATTCTCTTTCAGAATGAGTTCTGTCAGAGGCTTCTCCTCATGTCCAGGATGGTGCCAACTCTTAGTAAGAGTCTAGTTCCAAGAAGGATACTGGTGACAGGGACCACAGCCATCAAATCCTCCAAACAGAAATGGGCATTTGCAACAGAGTATGTGTTCCAAAGAAGACTGCACCAGTATCCCTCGTCCCGTGAGCTCTTCCCACACCACCACCACCCTGACAGTCCTCCGGGGAGTGGTGGGTCTGTGCCCCTTCCCCTTGACCTTGGCAGAACCTGAGGCTTCCTCAATCAATGCAGCAGGCTAGATTGTGCAAATGCCCTTCGCATCCACCATGTTCTCTTGGGACACTTGCTCTTGGAACTTAACTACAATGCCACAAAAAAAGCCCAAACTAGAAAGCATGGAGTGGCCACAATTAGGTGTCCAAGCCGAGAGCTCAGCGCGGTCCCAGCCAACAGCCAGGAATAACTGTCCAGCGTGTCAGGAGAAGCCGCTGGATGACTCGGACCCCTGAGCTGTTTGGAAACCCCCAGAATTTAATGTGAGGCCCCAGAGAGCCAGGTGCCCTCTTTGCTGTCTCCTGTCTGGATCCATGACCCTCACACAGAACCGGTGAGTGTGGCAAGATTGTTATATTGTGTGCTTTGGGGCTGATTTGTCACACAACCATAATAACTGGAACCACACTGGTAGACCATCTTAAATCACCTACTAGCGAAACTTTCAGGTCTTAGAGACCATTTCTCCTGGATATCTTTCCTCTGTCCATCATTTTAAGAAGACCACCTTCCATTGTAGCCCTACTGGTTGTTTGACTAAAACAAGAACATTAGCAACACTGCATCAATCCCGAAGTCCTGTGTTTGTGGACACTTGTGTTATTGCTCATTGCAGTAACAAACAGGCCCAGAGCCAGAGACATTGTGACCGGGCAGCATTCCTTCATGACCTGTGGAAGCAGCCTAGGGACTGTCTCAGCTCCTGTGCTCTGTTCCATTCTTAGAACCTTTTCTTTGTAGCTAATCCTGATGTCCCCCTCCAGCTGTCGCAAAACTGAGAGATCCCGGGTGTTTCATCTCTTGGTCCTTGAGAGAAGCTTCAATTCTGGCTTTAGCAACTTCTAGAAGACTTCACTGCACAATTCCATTGGACTGAGAAAGCTGGGCCCACTCACTCCACGCCTGGCCCCTGTCCTGGTGGTCATGGAATTCTGGCTCTGGCACTCACCGACATTCTCCTGTGGTCTGAACACGTCCCCAAGATTCATATGCTGGAAGTTTAACCTCCAACAACAAAGCAAGACTCTGTCTCTACAAAAAAGCAAAAAACTTAGCTGACTTTTGTGGTGCGTGCCTGTCATCCCAGCTACTCGGGAAGCTGAGGCGGAAGGATCACCCGAGCCAAGGAAGTTGAGGCTGCAGTGAGCCATGATCGTGCTGCTGCACTCTCGCCTGGAGGACAAAGACCCTGACTCCAAACAGTGGGGCGGGGGGCTTGTGGGAGTGGGCTTGTTCTGTCTTGCCCTTCCAGCCTCCAGTGTGTAAAGACGCAACAAGAAGGGCCACGCCAGATACCAGAGCCTTGATCTTGGACTCCCCAGACCGCAGAACTGAGAGAATTACGTTTCTGATCTTCACAGATCGCCCAGTCTGTGACATTTCACTGCAGCAGCACAAGCGGACGAAGACACTCCACGCCATGTCCGCCACAGCCTGGAAATGACACTGTGAGCCCAGCCTCTGGGTCTCTTTCTTGACCCGGTGGAAAATCACTGTTCGGATTCTCTGCCAGTTCTAAGCCCCCTTCAGAAGCGGAAATGTATAGGTGCATGGAGTGTGAAGGGACAGGCAGAATGATGCCTGGTCACACGCCCAGCACGAGTCTCCGTCACGTGCCGGGTCCTGTGCCCAGTGGTTGGTGTCACAGGCGAGGGTGTGTCAGGGCAGCTCTGAACGGAGTTGCCGTCCTCCTCGTGGAACTTGGCGCCCCTGCTCCCTCCACTGCCCGCAGGGTCTGCTGCTACCCCGTTCCCCTCCCTCCAATCACTGGTTTTCAAGAATAAACAAGCAAATGCAAAGCTGCCACTTACCGACTGTGAGATGTGGGGACACACCTTAATATCACCAGTCTCCATTTCCTCATCTGCAAAACGGAGGCACAGCTTGGTACATAGTCGTGGGGAAAGTGAAACCCAGCGTAAGAAGCAGAGTTCAAAGCGGAGCTGATCGGAGGCCAGTGGCACAATGGATAATGCATCTGACTACGGATTGGAAGATCCAAGTTCAGTGTGTGCCTAAGAGCCACCCCATCCCACCCCCTCATTTCACAGAGGTGCTTTATCTCCGGTGTCTCCCCTTTCATTCACTCACCAAACCACCCTCCTCATACACACTGCAAACCCAGCCTCTGGGTCTCTTTCTTGACCCGAGGGAAAATCACCGTTTGGATTCTCTGCTAGTTCTAAGAGTCACGAAAAAGGGCGTGGAGTGTGAAGGGACAGGGGGTGGGAGCAGGTGCCACGGTCATAAACATAGGGAAGACACAGGTAGAGTGCCAAAAATGTTTTGCTAAAAGACCATATATTGAACAAAATTTAAGCTATTTCTGTTTTAAAGCCCAAGACCCGTGATCGGCCTTTTGCAAAAACGGCCCCAGCTCTTCATGTTTCCCTGTATCCACATCTTTGTCACGGGACTTTGCTACTTCTTTCATCCAGAGGTGGAGTCTATTTTCTCACCCCTTGCATCTCGATGGGTTTTGCCAGGCCTCTGGTGCCAAGTCTAGGTCGAAAGAGGCTCTGCACGCTTCCACTCTTTCTCCCAGAACACTGTCATCGCCACTCAAAAGTGCCCTGGCTCGCCTTTGGGGAACAAGAGACCACATGGAGCAGAGCTCAGGTGTCCCAAGTGAGGCCTCCCTAGACCAGCTTGCAGTCAGCCAACACCCAAACGTGTGTGCAGGTCAACCACAAGCCATTGAGTGCCCGCCCAGCCACAGCTGACACGGCTGTCCACTGAGTCCAGCTGAGACTGGGAGATGCTCCCACCAACCCAGACTCATGAGCAAAATTAAGTGCAGGTTGCTTTCAGCCACTGAGTCTTTGGGTGGTTGGGTTTGCTACAATCCCCATTTGGCCCTAAAGTCATAGAAAAGCAAAACCGAGCAGAGTCTTAGTCGGTGGTGGCTCCCAAAGTGTCTGACCCTCTGGGAGTTGGGGAGAAAGGCTTTTCTACTCCTCACTCTCTTTCAAAGGGAAGAGCCACTAAAAAGGGCTGAGAGACATCACTCTACGTGACCAAGCTTGGAGAGGCCTGAACGCTGTCCAAAGAGCCCGATTAAAATTGAGTGTATTCGCCTTTACACTGGTGTGGGATCTTGGAAATAATGAACAAATGAAGCCGGGCACAGAGGGAAGAAGAGGAAGATTGGACAGGGACTTATTTGCGTTGTCTTTCTACCCCTCGGCCCTTCTGGGAACCGCTGCTTTGGGTCAAGCAGCTTAAAGAGGAGTTGCCCGCCTTTTACCTTGCCTCCTTGACATCAGGAATTGGCCCAGAAATAGGCACACAGCCCCAGAAGGCTCATGGGATCCTTTCTTGAGCTCCTACCCCTGAAACCAAGGAGAGAGTTAAGGCAATGTTTTCCTTCCCCCTGTTGGCAGAAGCAGAGAGAGGCAAGTACAGGGCAGCTTCTTCCCGGAACTCTCAAAGAAGGCCATCGCACGAGGAGAAGTGGCGATGAGAGGCTGTGGCCTTCTGGGAGCATCTGTGTTTCTGGCTTCAGTCTCTTCCGGCCTCCCCATGGTTGGATGAATGAGTGACACCTTCCCTTTTCTCCTCAGCAAGCTCAATTTGCTCTCAAGCACTCACAACGAAGAAGAGTGTATGGATGAAATCAACAAAAGAGAACATCTTGCTTTTGCAACACAGCTTTGTAAAAAAATGTTTTTAACTGGAGGAAGAGACGTTACCTGGGGGAGCACCGGCCAGACCCTCCTTCAAGAAAGAGCTCGCTACCCAGCTGGAAGAAATGCAGCTGGCAGACAGCCTGTGAGTACCCTCATGGTCCCACTTTCAAGTCAACGGCACACTCTTCAAGCCAACGGCACCCAGACAATGACCAAATGGAACACACGGGCCAATAACCAGCCCTTTCCACCCAGTGCAGCACTCCACTCGTGAGAATTTTTCCCTCCAAAGTCTCCACTCGGTTGGCAGAGACTTTGCCAGTTCAGTGTCACAGTCAAGATCCTCCTGCCCCATCCTTCTCCCTCCTTCTTCCTTTTAAAGCTGTCGCTCCTCCACAAAGCTTTCCTATTTCTAACCCAGTGCCCCAGCATTTTGGAAAGCCTAAATGTGGTGCTTAACGGCCTCTTCCTAGCCAACGTAAAATAACACAACCGAGACCATGAATATTTTCACAGACACCTTCTCCAGGACAGACAGGAAGAAAGGTCCCTGTCTGGGGGCCATGAGCAGGTGATGACACACATCTCCCAGTACCCCCTGGAGTCCAAACCGGCTCTGGTTCCCCTCTCTTCCTGCGATTCCGGGGCCACGCTGCAAGCGTGCAGGGAAGTCAGACCCACAAACCAGAGAAGCCTTCCCGACCCAGCTAGCACACTTGCGGTGTCCGTGGACATGCCTCCAGCCTCCTCTCCCGCCCCAACCCCAGCTCAGGAGCAGACAAACTGAGGAGGACTGGTCTGGCCACTTTGAACGGTTCAGACCTTGCCTACTTCCAAGCCACTTATTTTGAATGCTTCCCACCATACCACCCGCAAGGCTCCCAAATACACGGTTAGTGGCTGAATATGAGTCTGAACCTGACTCTTCATCTTGTTTGCAACGGGGCTGTTCAGGAAAAAAATTGGAAGAAATCGCAGCTTGCTCAGCCTTGGCTTAGGAGGTCACTGGCAGGATGACTGACATGAAGGTCTGATAGCGTTCCCAGCAGACGCCACATTCCTCCAACTTAAACAGCCTGGCGCACACTCACTTCAATGGCAAGAGTCCAACTCTGCAAGCGCCATCTGTTTATTAGCTGTTTCATGGGTGCCATTTCTCCAACTTTGCTCAGAGGTGGTCACCACCCATTACTGAGTCCGTTTGCCCTCTCCTTGAGCCTGGGCCGGCCCTGTGAGGGCTTTGACCCCATAGAGTGGGGAAAGTGACGTCTGGGACTTCGGGGTCCGGGCCTGAAGAGTGCGGGCAGCTTCCGCCTCCTCTCCGGAATCCCAGCTGCTCTTCTGTGAGAAGTCCAAGCACATGGAGGAGGCAACGGCTCCAGGGGCAGCCACGTGAGTGGGCCTCTCAGCCGCTCAGCCGCTCAGCCCAGCAGAATCCCCAAACAGCTGCAGCCCTGCCCGCTTCACAAGGAGCAAGAGAGCCTCCCGGCCAAGTCCAATCAAGCTTTAAAATCAAGAGCGACAACACAATAGTTGCTGTTCCAAGCCACTGAGTGAGCCTTGGGGCAGTTTGTTACCCTGCAGCAGATAAATTAAACAATGATTTTCAGATATTCCTACTCGAGAAGATGAAGGTGTGGGGCACGGACTCTCACACGGACTCTCACCGCTGGCAGGAATACAAATGCGTATGTCCACTTGGGAGGGCAATTTGGCAACATTTACTAACATTTGAAATGCATGTGCCCTTAACTCAGCAATTCCACTTCTCAGAATCTGTTCTAAAAAATCACCCGCACATGTGCCAAGGAACAGGGACAAATATAATTATTTCAGTTTATTTGAGGGAGAAGGAGAGAGAGATTGAACACCCATCAGTGCCAGAAAGGCTACATCCCAGAATATTTGTATCTGCCAGAAAGATTAGGTAGACCTATATGAACCAACATAAGATATGGCTCCAGCGTATGGTTGAGCATAATAAGTGAGAGTGCAGTGTACAGAGAAAGAGAGCGTTTATGGCAGAATTTCATGTGGCCATACTGTGTACTGTGATTGCCTATATATCCAAGTGCATAAAAGTCTGAAGGAAGTAACTACATCCTTGGTCGGGACAGGATGGGCTATGCCGTGATAAGCAACTCCAAGATTACAACAGCTTCACACGGGGAAAGTTCTTTCTTCCTCACGAAGAGTGTGGTATGTGTTGGAGGGCCCTCCCATGTGGCTCCTTACAGATGGTTACTTGGAGATCCAGATCGCCTCCATCAGGCATTTGCCCTGTCTGGTAGGCATGGCCCTCAGGCCTCTGCATCGAGGCAGAGAGGGCACACTGGCTCTCCACTGCCATAGCCTGGAACAACCACTTGCCGTGGCTGTTCACAGTTTCTTCTCTAGAACTGCCCATGTGGCCCCAAACTTACTGCAGTCTCATTTTTTATACATCTACATAACTGCCAGTACTTTTCACCACTATAGATGTTATATTGCATGTGCACATGGTAAGTTGACAATGTCTTTATAATTGCATATCACTTCACAGTTTTCAAACACCTCTCACATCCATTATTTCAGCTTAAGCGACATAAAAATTCCAAGAGCTAAACGACCTAAGTATGATTCTACCCATTTTACAAATAGGGAAACTGAGGCCTAAATAATCCTGACTATGGGTTCTTGGCTACAAAAAAGCGGAGACTCGAAAGGAACTCCGTGAGGCTCGAAATGCTGGTCTCTTTTCCCTGGAGACATGCCAGTCAACTTCCTGCCTTGCACCATATCTTCTAAGATGGCCTCAGCATGGGTAAATTAATAAAAGGAACTTCACCAGAGGATCGATAAGAATTTCAAGGACATGAAAGAAATAGCTGTTTCAGGAATCTGGGTCAGAGCGATTTTGAAAAATGTTTGTTTCCACATCTGTCTCTTGGACCAGACTATGGCTTACAAAATGAGAGGAGGCCACGTTCACCTCTGCAATCCCAGGGCCTGGCACAAGGGCTGACCCATGTTGAGCACTAGGTAAAAATTGGATGCATGGGTGGATGGATGGACAGATGGACAGATGGAGACAAAGATAAGCCATCTGTATCCCCCATCATAAAAATCACAGCCTAGTCGACCCCGGATATACCTAGTCTCTTGCTACTCAGATGTGGTCCCTGCAGCTGCAATCGCAACACCACCGGGAACTTGTTAGAAGTAGGGAACCTCAGGCCCCACTCTGGAATCCGCAAACTGACAAGAGCTCAGGATGAATCCCCAAGCTTTTCAAAGTTGGAGAAAATTCAGATGCACTGTCCACAGTTAACTCTTCCTACTGGACAGATCGGGAAGTTCTGTAAATCGCTGGCAGTCTCCTCGGTGCCCCAAGCCTTGGTGGAAGCCAAGCGGGAGGCCCAGTCCTGCAGCCGGCCCCCTCAGTTGGTGCTTCTTCACCCCACACCTTCTTAACACAAAGGAAATGCGCAACAAGCGAGTTTGTTTACCTTCAGTGCCTCTAGTGCGTCTGTGCAGGGGGTGGGGAGGTGGTCTTTCACGATAAAGCTAACACACCATGCTCGGAGGACGATTGGCAAACGCAGGAGACTGAGGGGAGTGCAGGGAGCGGCACCCCTGTGTTCCCGCGACTCGCCCTCCCGCCTGCTGCGGCATCCCTGCTTTTCTTCCGGGAGCTCCTCTCCAAGGCTGGCCCTGGCTCTCATGCATTACCATCTTTGCAAGGGCTCACTCAGGCCAGAGCATGCCAAGGACAGACAGCCAGGAGTATATGCCACAGGAGAAAAATAAACAAAAACAGACTCAGACATTTTCACAAAGGCGCTCTCCATCGACCCTCACTCCACCCAGTGAAGCCAGTGTTGCCTGCATTTCACACAGAGGGGAGACTAACTCAAAGAAGGTCAGCAGCTTGTCCAAGTCACTCTGCAAATGCAAAATCTTTGGTCACAAAGTCTAGGCTGGCCTGATACCAACCCTCCTTGACCAGCTTAGGTGAGGGATAGCCAGTGTGGACAGTAATGTCCATTCCCAGTTGGGAATGATGCCCTGAGGGCAGAGGTTCACTGGCTTTAGGATGGCAGCGTCTGGGTCCCTTTGAAAATGCTGGCAGAACTGCTAACTTGTAAGTCTCCCGGCCATGTCAGTTGGTGCTGAACTCTTTTTTTAATTCAGGGTTTCACTCTGTCACTCAGGCTGGAGTGCAGTTGCACGATCACAGCTCACCACAGCCTCTTGGGCTGAGACGATCCTCCCACCTCAGTCTCCTGAGTAACTGAGACTACAGGCATACGTCACCACATCCTGCTAATTTTTAAATTTAATTTAATTTAATAGAGACGAGGTCTCGCTATGTTGCCTAGGCTGGTCTCAAACCCCTGGGTTCAAGCAATGCTCCTGCCTCAGCCTCCCAGAGTGCTGGAACTACAGGTGTGAGCCACGGCACCCAGCCAGGCTCTGAACTCTTTTGAGATTGCAGATAGCGGCGCTTCCTCTCTTATGGAAACATGGCTGCTGTCCACAACATCAGCCCAGATGACCATACAAAACGAGCTTTACCTCTTGCCTGGCATCATTAGCACGGGGTGGGAAAGTTGTCAGAAAACTAGGAAGCTTTAAAATGCTCTGTGATTCAAGCTGCTTCCAGACCAGGCAAGATTTTCTAGTCATTGGATCCCCAGCATTTCTGTTCCTTGATACACAGAGCTGGGAGATGGTTTCAAGTGAGAACCATGGAGATCAGGGAACTTTATTTTTCCAGGTAGAAATGATTCATAATTTGATTTAAAACAACAACAGCAACAATAAAAACGTGATTTGATAAGCTACCACTTTCCAAATCAGAGGCCCAAAGTCATAGAGTTTAAAGAGTTTCTAAATCGGGACCAAAAATGTAAAAGGGCTACGTGACTGTTAAGGAGAGAAAAAAGAATTAGAACCTGGTTAATTCACCCTCTCCCCATTTTGTGAGACTTTCTTTGCCAAGCTTCTCTTTTCTGTCGATATCGTTTCCCTAAGTGGTCTCTTCCAGCCCATGCTACGAAAACGCCAACATGCCACAAACTTCAAATTCGTGCTTCTGATTCTGATACAACTCCTGAGCGTCCAAAGTACTTATTCAATGGCTACCCTGACGTTTCTGCTCAGATGTCTAACAGGCATCTCACATTTTACTTGGCCAAAACAGAATTCTTCATCCATACCCTTACCAAAACTTGTTTTCCTCTTAGTCTTCTCTAATTGGATAAATACATCACCCTGTACTTGGTTGCTTAACCAAAAACAAACAAACAAAAAAAACTTTTTTTTTAGTTGGGATCTTACTCTGTTGCCCAGGCTGGAGTGCAGGGGCACGATCACGGTTTGCCAAAGCCTCGACCTTCTGGGTTCAGGTGATCCTCCCAAGTCAGCCTCCTGAGTAGCTGGGACTACAGGTGTGCCCCACCATGTCTGGCTTTTTTTTTTTTTTTTGAGAGATCTCACTCTCTTGCCCAGACTGGTCTCGAACTCCTGGACTCAAGTAATTCTCCTGCCTCGGCCTCCCAAAGTGCAAGGATTACAGGCACGTTCCACCATGCCCAGCCTCAATCCAAAAGTGTAAGAGTCATATTTTATCCCCTTTTCTTCCAGACCCACACCCAGTCCATCAGCATGCCTCGCCGGCCGTAACTCTGAACGATGTCCTGGACCAGCCCGCTTCCCTCATCCCCTGGGCTACCACCTGCTCTCCCTTGGATTTGTCCTAATTGGCTTCTGGTCTCCCCTCCTGCCCGTCTCCCACCCGTCTCCTAACACCCTAACAGAATGGTCTCTGAAACAAGCATCAGGTCTCGACACGGACCTGCTTCGAACCCTCCCAAGGCTTCCCGGGGCGTTTAACGTCAATCCAGACACTGACCACGGCCGAAGGGCCCTGGACCCAGCCCCTGACTGCCTGCCTGGCATCATTGCCTGTCACTCTCCATCCCACTGCTTCCCCTTCCAACATGCGGGTCTCTTCTCTGTGCCTGAACGCACCCGCCTAGCCCCAGACCAGGCCTTTGCTGCAGCTTTTCAGCGCCAAGGGCTTTTCTCCAGATCTCCTTAAGCACGCATCCTCCCCCGGACACATCTCTGCACGTGTGACTCCCACAGGAAGGCCTCCGCGACCACACAGTCCCAGGCAGCTCCTTCCTTCCCGGCTGTGCTCCAGCACTTCTCACTGCGGCTTCGTCACACTCAGCCACGTATGGCATTGGATCACCGTCTGCTGTCTCTCCAGCACCACACCTCTCAAATACGTCAGCTCGGTAAGGTCACGGAGCGGTGTCTCTCCGTGGCTGGGAGCAGAGGGTCACAGACTTCCTACGAAGGGCTCTGCTGGTAGTGTGGTCTCGGTTGCCACGACGTGGCTCTGCCGTTTAGCGTGAAAGCAGCCATAGAGGACATGTAAGCACATGCGCACGGCTGTGTTCCAAGAGAGCTTTATTCTAAAAACAGGCTCCAGCCCAGGCAACTTGGAGAGACCTCGTCTCTGCAATAAGTCAAAAATTAGCCGGGCGTGGTAGCACACACCTGTAGTTCTGGTTCCTTGGAAGGCTGAGGCAGAAGGATCGCCAGAACCCAGCGGGTCGACGCTAGGGTAGCCGTGAGCATGACTCCAGCCTGGGTGAAGGAGTGAGACTCCAACTCAAAAAATAAATAAATAAAATAGGCGATCAGCTGAATTCGGCCAGTGGACCACAGTTTTCCAGCTTCTTATGTAGATAAGTATTTAGCATGTCGAAGATGCACAGTACATATTAATTGAACACATAAATGAATGAAAGAGCTAAACAGAAAAACTCCTGGAGGAAATGCTGAATAAAATAAAAGAAAACAGATGCTCAGCGGGATGGCTCTTGCAGGCATCCAGCGATATCTTATCAACAAAGCCTTATTGTCTCTTAAGTACTTACCCCCCTAACTTAGTATTTCTCTTCCTCTGAGACTTAGCACTGAGCTGAGAATATGCTTTGTACTAAGATCAGATTGTTCGGCTGACCCAAGGGTCTTGGGAGACACTTGAGACCCTACTGGAGGACTCCTCTTAGACCAAGCAGGGCCTGAATACAGAAAGAGTGGCATGTCCCATCAGGCAGTGATAACAACAGCTGCGGTTTCCAGGAGATTTGTAGTGAGTTACCAACTGCCAAGGTCTTCGTCTGATTCTGCTACCCCTGGACTGCATTCTTAGGCCTTTTCCACTTCAGTTTTCCCCATGTAACCTTTATAGATGACAAAAATTGTGATTAGAGCACTACAATTTATCGTGGGACTGCGCCTGCCAAAGACAGGATTACTCGATGACTGAAAGAAGATATAAACACAACTCCAGACTGGAGCTTGAAGGAAAGCACTTTCTGGTTTGGAAACAGGATTTTCACAGCCTTGGGAGACTGAAGAAGCAAAAGTCCACCCTGGGAGGGTGACCACCCATATTTGGCCATCGGGAAATAACAGAGCTAGTGGACGGACTCCTGAGGCCTTCCTCTGTGATCCCAGGTGAAAAAGAAGCAGGCGACTGGTGTCAAGAAAACTGTCTCAGCCTCTACAAACCCACTGGAAAGACAACTCGGAATTCATCCTCCATAAAGACAGTGGAGTACATGATGTCTAGGTCTTACCAAAAGGGTGCTGAGATGCTGAACTTCAGGCAGGTTCAGGGCTGAGAAGGTGCGGGTGGGCGCCTCACCATCACTTCTGAGAAGACTCATTTCAAGAAGGAGATTTTGAACCACAAGCACATGACCTCCAGCCAGAAACCTTCAGGGCACGTGTTTGGAGAAGTGAGGGGGAAACGTTCAGATCCTCCAAGTGGTAAAAGAAAAAAAATAAGGATAAAGGGAGAAGAACCATTTCCTAACCATTCTCCCCCTCTGACCCTTGGGAGACGCTGGAGCTAAAAATTTTACAAACTAAAGAAAGCAACCTGGCCGGGCTCGGTGGCTCAGCCTGTAATCCCACGCTTTGGGAGGCCAAGGTGAGCGAATTGCCTGAGCCCGCGGGTTTGAGACCCGCCCGGGCCACTTGGCAAGACCTCATCTCTACAACAAACCAAAAATTAGCCAGGTGTGGTAGCACGTGCCTGTAGGTCCAGCTACTCGGAAGGCTGAGGCGGAAGGATCGCCGGAGCCCAGCAGGTCGAGGCTGCGGTGGCCGGGAGCGGCCACTGCACTCCAGTCTGGGCGACAGAGTGAGACTCCAACTCAAA
>CAUYQG010095554.1:0-12154 GCA_963574415.1 Tarsius wallacei
TGGTGGGATTAATGGTAGTCAATATCTCTCTGGGGACTGGGGGGGACGCCCCTTATCAACAAGGGTGCCTGAACGATGCATATTTGTATACCTAACCCTTAACTGTACCCCGCAATTTTAAAATAAAAATTGTTTAAAAAAAATTTTTTTAAGTAAATAAATAAATAAGCCAGTCACTGAAAGACAAAGCATGATCTTACTTATATGGAATCTAAAAAAAGTTGAACTCACAGAAGCAGAGAGTAAAATGGTAGTTGCCAGGGGTTGAGGGAGGGAGGAAATGGGGAGATGCTGGTCGAAAGGTACAAGTTTTAAGATGAGAAAGTTCAGGGGAATCTAATGTCAGCTCTAAAGTCAGCATGATGACTGCCTTAGTTCATTTGTGCTGCTACAACAAAATGCTTGAAGCTGTGTAACTTATAAAGAACAGAAATGTATTTGTCTATTTGTCACGATTCTGGAGGTTGAGAAGTCCAAGAGCAAGACTGGAAAGGGCCCAGTCTCTCTGCTTCTGAGATAACTTCTTGTTGCTGCATTCTCCAGAAGGGAGAAATGCTCTGTCCTCATGTGGTGGAGGGATAGTGGGGAAGAAAAGGGGTGAACTCCTTCAGCCAAGCCCTTTTATAAGGGCACTAATCCCATCCATGAGGGTGGAGTCCTCATATCTCCATCACCTCCTAAAGACCACACCTTTTAATACAGCTGCATTGTACATTAAGTTTCAACATGAATTTTGGAAGGAACAAAAATGTTCAAACCATAGCAGTGACTACAGTTAACAATACTGTATTGTACACTTGAAATTTGCTAAGGGAGTAGATCTCAAGTGTTCTTACCACAATTGTAAAAATTTTTTAAATGTAAGTATGTGAGATGAAGGATGTTTTAACTTGATTGTACTAACCATTTAACAATGTCTGTGTGTGTATGTATATATATATGTAAAATCATCATGTTGTACACCTTAAATATATGCAATTTTGTCAATTTTACTTTAATAAAGGTGTAAAAATATTTAAGGAATAGATGAGATTTTTTAAAGGAAGATAATATAGAACTCCTAGCACATAGTAGGTCCAGTTTCCTCTTTTATATATGATTCTTACCCCCACCTCATCGGCTTGAGCTTGGTTAGGCATACTGAGAGACAAACACGGCAGTTGGCCAAAGGTGTTTTAATAAAACTCAAGAATCTACTGAGGTCATACTCAGGACAAGTTTATCTTCATGTTTGTGGCCTTGGACTTCGAAACATGAATTCACAGCCCTGGCAAATATGGCAGGTCCTTGGGCTTCACACAGCACAGTTTACCACTCAAGCAGAAAACATAGACTTTTTCGTTCTTGATGCAGGTGTTACGGCAGGTGCCACGAAGACCCCAACACTTTTCAGTGCTGCCTAATACAAAAAGAGAAAAAAGGAGCTGAAATAAGTCCTGGGTTGAGGACGCCAACAAAGGGTCAACCAGACAAAGGGGGTCATGGAAGAAGGAGGAGTCATTTAAGGTGGTGATGTAATCTCACATTCCAATCCCAGCCCTTCACAAACGCTCCCTTTCAGAGGTGCAGTGGATCATAATGCTTAAGAACACAGACTGCTAGAACCCACAGACCTGGATTTGAAATATGTCTGTATCACAAGCCAACAGAAAGATCTTTCTCACAGCTTAAATTTCCTCTTTTCTAATAAAAAAGATACAACACCTGCCTCAGACAGTTGTTGTAAGAATTAAATGAAATAGTGTAAAAAAAAAACCCACTAGCTTTAAATGAAATCAAATATGAAGTGACTGGACCTCAGAAAGGATTCAAAATTTTAAAAATAATTTCATAAGTAAAACGTTAACAAGAAGGAACACGTGCAAACTGATGAAACAGACCATAGTTAAGAGAAATATGGGGCTAAAAATAATATTTTAATCAGAAAGAAAAGAGATAAATAAAAAGGAATCAACAGAATGCTACAAATATTGATGATGGGCAAAGGAAATCCACCATACAAGAAGTAGGAACCACTGAAAGGAAAAAACAAAAAAAACAAGTAAATAGAAAAATACTACAAGCTATGTTCAATAAAATTTCCTAGAATAGAAAAATATTTGGAAGTACTTACTAAAAGCATACCTGAGAATATTGACTCAAAGAAAGATATGTTCCAGTAAGATTACTGAACATTATAGAAAAAGGGAAAACAAAGGCTTTGGGCATTCAGGTCACACCAACAAAAGGAAGACATAAGGTAAACAAAATACTGTAAGACTAGAATATAAGTCTAGACTATACTTAGACTTGTTGACATTAATGCTTTATGCCAGAAAAAAAGAAAAAACGTGGAATCACAGGTTTAAGATACTCAAAGAAAGAAAGAGGTAAGCAAACAATATTCTAGCCAGCAAAACTGACTTCCAAGGACAAAGGACAAAAACAAATTGATATCAATCTACTGAAACTCAGGAAGGTATTGTTCCCATGAGCCCATCCTAAAGAATCAACTGGAGAAAGAGCTTTAGAGAAGCAAATGATCGGGGCATTGACACAAAACTAAATATTAAATATAAAGTTACCTGTAAAACCAAAATTAAGTGAAGATTTTTAAAGAGGGAGTACAGTATGAGATGGCTATGTGTTCTGACAATGCAGATATAGTATAACATAAAAATGGAGAATAAAGCCGGGCTCGGTGGCTCAGCCTGTAATCCCGCGCCTTTGGGAGGCTGAGGTGAGTGGATTGCCTGAGCCCGCGGGTTCGAGACCCGCCTGGGCAACTAGGCGAGACCTCATCTCTACAATAAATCAAAAAATCAGCCAGGCATGGTAGCGCGTGCCTGTAATTCTGGCTACTCAGGAGGCTGAGGCGGAAGGATCGCCGGAGCCCAGCGGGTCGAGGCTGCAGTGGCCGGGAGCGGCCACTTCACTCCAGTATGGGCGACAGAGCGAGATTCCAACCCCCCCCCCCAAAAAAAGGAGAATAATGGTGAAAGCATATGCAGAAATTTTAACTCATTTGAGTAGTTACTATGGTAATATTGCTATTGTTTTAGAGTATTTTATATGTGATGAGAAATAAACAAAGTGAGTAATTATGGGATATTCTAATCCTATCATTCCCTGTTAACTTGAGAACCAAAATTCTCAATATAAGGAAAAAAATACTGATGTGATATGTAAGTTGATTCTGAATTTGAGTTCTGAACTTGAATTGGAAATACCGGTATGAACTAAAAAGTGTTTTTCTTTTTAGATAGATATAAGATCAATTGATAGCTAGATAGGTGATTGGACAATGAAGGAAATTTTTCTACCTCTGGTCAATGAAAAAACTTAGAATGACCAACCAGTAGAAATTAGTATCCCTAATACCCATATTGTACTCTGAAAATACCATCTCCCACCAAAATAAAATGAACCAGGGCTTCTTGGAACTATGGCTGATCCCAGTACATGGGCAGGAAATCATTCTGTCAAACCAGATACCAAAGGAGCTATCAAAGACAAATAGAGCTATATCAAAAAGACTTACAAGCCAAATTGAAGAGGCTCCCACTGGCTAAGAATAGGACAATGTGTATTTTAGTCGCAATAACAGATTGAACGCATGGCTCTAAGTCATGAGTTCGGAATAAATAATAAAGAAAAACTAATTGCTCCACCTCAGAGCCTGATAGAAAGTAATTCTTACTTGCAAACTGACAAGGAAAGATATTTCAAGCATTTATCCTGCCTTCCCTCTCTAAACTCTTAAAACCTCAGGATGACCAAATAGATGAGGGAAGCATTTCTTTGATAAGCAGTTCAGCTGGTAAATGAACGTTCTTCCCAACATATCTGCATGGCTCACCCCTCACCTCCTTCAAGTCTTTGTGCAAATGTCACCTTCTCAGTGAGGCACTCCGTAGTGCTTCTTTTGCAATTGCAGACCCACCTCTCCTAATACTTGCTATCCCCTGCTTACTCTGTTCATTGCCTACCCCTAGAATTGTAAGCTCCAAGAGGATGGGGATTTTGTTTGGTTGGTTGGTTGGTTGGTCAGTTGATTGGTTGGTCAGTTGATTGGTTGGTTGGTTAATTCATTGCTCTATCTCCAGTATCTATCACAGTGCCTGGCACATGGAATCCACTCAACAGCATTTACTGAATGAATGAATGAATGATTTAATTAAGTAATGACATAGCCACAGTACCCTAAATCCAGTCGCCATCATGGAAAGATGGCAGGGGTGGAAGCAGAAATACTGAAAGACCAAACATTTACCCAAAGCACAATGAATTAATCTAAGAGACTGCTTTCAATCAGAAAAGATGAGTATCATCGTCTTCTGATGTCATGTGCTTCCCCTGTGCTCTTTCCCACTCCCAACTTTCCTACCAGCAGGATGGAAACTCCTGAGAACATTCAAATGAATTACAAAAAATTTTAAAAGCTACCTTTGTTGCGTATTGAAATCTGGGTCTCCAATGTTGACCTCAACCAAATCTATTACTTTAAATTGAAAAATGAGTAATTGAAGCATGTGGGAGCCCAGGTGGCTTTCTGGGGACTTCAGAGAGCCAGCAAATGGTGAGGAAGGTTCTCACCCAGGATCTGAGAGCTCTCCCCTCTCCTCCAGACAAGCAGGCTTTCACATGGCCACCCGCCAGCCCATTCCCCCAGGCCCTGTGGTACTCTGACCAAGACCCACTCCCCACACCCAACCCTTTCCCTGAAGAGGTCTATGTTACTGTGTTACCTGGAATGGCCTGGGATAAGAGCAGCAGCACAGCCAAAGTTACCCAAAAAGGCTTCATGACTCCAGGAGCCCACAGAGGAGTCTCAGCTTTGGAGAAGGGACAGGAAATGGCAAAGGGCTTGGGACTCTCTGCACTCTCTAATCAACGGGGAATTGTGTCACTTACACGTGCCCTCAGCTGCCCACGGGTACAGTCCGCCCTGAGACAGCCTGCCTCCCTCATACACATTTGCCATCCCAATACCCCCCCCACACACAGTGTGAGCCCACACCCCTGAGCTGACACGCCTTCCTTTGTCCACCATCACCTTTCAAAGACCAGCAAGAAGAAAGCATACAACAGCCAGAGGGATACTGTTTAAAATATATGTCGGCCCTTATTATAAACTAGCTTAAAATCCTCCAAGACTTCACATCATCCTTAGAGAAAAATCCACAATCTACTAGGCCCCGCAAAGTCCTACATTATCTGGTCTAGAAATCCACCGTGATCATGGTTCTGATGTCAAGTTAAGCAAGCTGCTTCTGTTTCCAGCGGCAGTTTTCCAATCTGGAAGCTGAGGAATAAAGAAGGGAGGAGACACTCATTCAGATCTCAGGGGGAATGTGTCTACTGAATTATTTCCCATCTAAGAGAAGAGGTTGCACTGCCTAAAGTGCTCAGTTTCAAGGTGGGTTTTGGCACTGAGGGCAAGAGAGGGTAGAATTGGACATATTCAGTTCTTTGTCTTGGCTGTGCCACTCAGTGGCTTTAGAGGATCGCTGCCTCTCTCTGAGCTCCAATATCACAAAGGAGCAGATGGTCTGTAGGGATCCACCCAGTCCTCATAGACTGTGGTTCTCTGGGTGCTGAAAAGGCACCGAAAATGAAATGCTGCATCCCCAGCCCGGGCCACATGACTGAGATTTACACCTCAGGATTCTCAGGGCCACCCTCATCAGGTTCCAGTGCTCTTTACACACTGGGGTCAGAGGCCACCAAGTATGCTATATGTCCTTGCAAACCACAGTCCCCCTTTGGGCCTACTCCTTGTATAGTCAAAATACCAAAACCTGCTCTGGTTATTAAAAAGGCTGAATATTCTCCCCAGGACCCTGAAGTGGTCTCATCACACCGGGCTGTTTTGGGCATGGGATCCATTAGATATCGATGAGAGAGCAAAGAAGATCTTGTTCTGTCAATGTGCCTCTGGACACATCTCAGACATCACAATCTGTCCTTAGAGGACCAAAGCTCATTAGGAATCAAAAAACAACAGCAAATTATAGTGACATCCAGCTATCCCATTCTTCACCTGTCAAATTGACAAGAAACTCCTTTTTATAATGACAACCCAAGAATTTCATAGGATCAAGGACCTAGTTTCTCAATAAATATTGGTCCCTGTCTTTTCACTTCTTTCCAGAATGCAATGTCCAGAACAAATTGTGGGAGTCATCTATGGTGTCCTGATTTGTGAGTAGGAAGTGTAGGAAGTGTCTCTGCATTGTGAGTAGTGCCAGGGCCCCCAGGTTTGTAGCAAAGACCTGTCGATGAGTCCTTTGGTTATATAAGGTGACATGGGAGCCACCACACCTTCTCCCAATCCATGTGTGGCCACTGGCAGATCCTATTTTTGACAACACCAGCACCCTCAACCATTAAGAGTTTGATTGCCTGAATGGCCTGCAGTGAATTTTTTTTTTTTCTTCAGAAAAGGGGAAAGAACAAGGATACGGATGCTTCTACTTGAATAGAAACAACAACACTCTTGTTCATTGTCATCATAAACACCTGAGTTTATTAGTTCCTTTGCATTAATACACTTGGCATCATAATATATTCATTTCCTAGGACTGCCATAACAAAGTGCCACTAACAGGGTGGCTTAACAGAGCGGCATTTCTTCCTCTCACAGTTCTGGAGGCTGGAAGTCCAAACCAAAGTGTTGGCAGAGCTGGCTCGTCCTTGGGGAACACGGGGAAGATCTGTCCCAGGCTTCTCTCTTAGCTCCTGGCAGCTGCTGTTGATCCTTGGCATTCCTTGGCCTGTGGCAGCATCCCTCCAATATCTGCCTCTGCCATCATGCCCTTCTCCCTATGTGTTTCTGTCCAAACTTCTCTTCTCTTACAAAGACACCAGCCACTCTCATCCAGTGTGACTTCATCTTATTCATCTTACTTCACCTATTTCCAGATAAGTCACAGTCACAGGTACTTGGTATTAGGACCTGAATATATATGTTGGAGAGACCACAATTCAACCCACAACTGATAGTTTTTTTAAAATTCTTATTGTGAGTGAAATTGAACAGCTTTTCGTATGTTAAAAGCCCTTTAACCTTTTTTGTGGATTTTATATTCACATTTTTGTCCTTTGTTCTATAGGATTTCTTTGGTGATATCTTTCCCTTTATTTTTCTGTCCTCTATTTCTAGAATTCTTATCTTCAGATGTTGGGCTCTGTGGAATGACTTCCTAATTTTTTTTCTCTTTTCTCTTCTGATTTCCACCCCTCTGGGTTTTTTCTCTAGCTTCTTAGAAATTATTATAAAGTTTGTCTTTCAGCTTTTCTATTAATCTTCCTTTTCCATTGTGTGCTATCATATTTTGTGTTTCTAAGAGTTCTTGCTTATCCCCTGACTCTTCCTCTTTATAGCATCTTTTTGTTTGTTTGTTTCATTGTTGTAGTAGCATCTCTAATTTCTCTGAGGCTTTTAATGATACTCCCCTCTCCACATAATCTATTTCCCATAGCTTGTTTGCTTTCTTGTTAGTTTGTTGGTTAGTTTGTTTTATGTCAGATGTTTGAATCTAATCAACAACCATATGGCTAATGATCCTTAGCTATGTACTCATATTTAAGAGTGTGCCATTGCACAATTCACAATTGCAGAGATGTGGAATCAGCCTAAACACCCATCAACTGATCAGTGGATAATGAAGATACTATATATATTATCTTGACATAATGCCTTTTGCAGCAACTTAAATGGAATTGGAAGTCATCATCGTACGTGAAGCAACACAGAACAGAAAATCAAATACTGCACATTCTCACTTACAAGTGGGGGCCAATCAGAGGATCTGCAAAGGGATATAGAATGGTATAATGGACACTGGAGATTCAGAATGGGGAGAGTGGGAAGGGGGGAAAATGAAAAATCATCTATAGAGTACAATGTGCACAGGGCAGGGTGATGGGCACGCTTAAAGCCCAAACTTCTTCAACACTGAACAATGCTCCCATGTAACCAAAAATCATTTGTATCCCCTAAAGCTGTTGAATTTTTAAAAATTAAAGGAGTGTGCCACTGCAAAGCTTATTAGAAACTTCACAAATTAAAACTACACTGAGATACCACCTAACTCCAGTCAGGATGGCCATCATCAATAAGTCAAAAAACAACAGATGCTGGAGAGGATGCAGGGAAAAGGGAATATTTCTACACTGTTGGTGGGAGTGTAAACTAGTACATCCTCTGTGGAAAACAGTTTGGCGATTCCTAAAAGATCTAAAAATCGACCTTCCATATGACCCCGCAACCCCCCTGCTGGGAATATACCCAGAGGAACTCAAATCACTCTATGAAAAAGATACCTGCACACACATGTTTATTGCAGCATTGTTCACAATAGAAGAACATAGAACCAACCATGCTGCCCATCGAAAGAGGACTGGATTTAAAAAAAAAAAAGTGGTACGGCCGGGCTCGGTGGCTCAGCCTGTAATCCCAGCACTTTGGGACGCTGAGGCCAGTGGATTGCTTGAGCCCACAGGTTCAAGACCAGCCTGGGAAACTTGGCAAGGCCTTATCTCTACAATAAAATTTTTTTAAATAGCTGAGCTTGGTAGCACACATTTGTAGTTCCAGCGTCTCAGAAGGCTGAGGTGGAAGGACCGCTGGAGCCCAAAATGTCAACGCTGGTAGCTGTGAGTGTGCATGCCACTGCACTCCAGCCTGGGCGAAGGAGTGAGACTCCAACTCAAAAAAAAAAAAGTGGTACATATATGATGGATTATTATGCAACCATAAAGTACAAAATTATGAACTTCACAGCAACTTGGATGGACTTAGGGTCTACAATACTGAGTGATCTATCACAGAAATAAGAACTGAGTATCACTTGTTCTCACTCATAAGCAGACTTTGAACAATTATCATAATACTGTAAGAAAATGATTGGCAGTAATGGGAAACTACTGGGGGGGGCAGTAGTGGGAATCTGCCAGAGAGAGGCACACCTCATCAACAAGGGTACCTGCACAACGACCATTTGTATACCTAACCCTGAATTATACCCCACATCTTTAAACTAAAAAATTTAATTTAAAAAAAAGAAACTTTATGAATGCTTTTGTTCTGTTTAGTTTTGGTCTCTAATTTTCATACGATATACTTTGATAATATTTATTTGTTAAAATTTAAGAGTGAGAGACTAAAATACTGATTAAGCACATGGGTGGGGCTTGCCAATTGAGACATTGACAGTAAAGAGATTTGACTAGACCATTCAGGGAAGAAATGCCAGTGTCAGTTTTTACTTTTCTACTAATCTGCTAGGAACTATGGAAGCTAAGTCTGGAATGAAGCCTGGGGGCTAAAGAATTTTTCCAGCAACTAGTATACATGCTTCAGCTAATCCTCATACTTTCTGCTTATTAAGTTTACCTTCAATGATGCTTGAGATCCCTGGTTCAGAGACCTACTGTCACCTTTGCTATAAAAAGTCTTTAAGTCTTTATTTCAGGATTGGGGTACTGTAATGTTATAGGTATAGAGTGATGTCTGTCTACATGAAAAGGAAAAAGGATAGGGTATTTAAGGATTTGATTCTTAAACATTATTTCTATCAAACCTTCTTATTTTAATTCAATTTCTCCCTATTTCTAGATGTTCATGATGTATAGTATAAGTGGGAATTGGGGAGTGAATAATTAAAGATATTTGTGTTTGAATTAAATTCATAATTTTGACCCAAAAATTCGATGATATGCTTTTAAGAATTATATTTTTTATTTTTTAATGCTTTAAAGTGCTATTAACTCTTGTACTTGATTTTTTAACTAGAAATTATTAATATGGAAAGTTAGACTAACTGATTTTCTAATTTTAAATCAAACCTGCCAGGGGCGGTGGCTCACACCTGTAATCCCAGCATTTTGGGAGGTGGAGGCGACAGGACTGCCTGAACCCAGGGGATTGAGACCAGCCTGGGCAACTTGGCAAGATCTCGTCTCTACAGTAAATCAAAAAATTAGCTGGACATGGTAGTGCATGCCTGTAGTTCCAGCTACTAGGAAGGTTGAGGTGGAAGGATCACCTGAGCCCAGTAGATCGAGGTTGCAGTGACCATGAGTATGCCACTGCATTCAGCCTGGATGACAGCACAAGACTCCAATTCAAAAATAAAAATAAATCAAACCTTATTCACAATAGCAAAAACACGGAAACAATCATGCTGCCCATCAAAACTGGATTGGATTTTTTTTAATGTGGTACATATACATGACGGAATATTATGCAGTCATAAAGAAGACAAAGTTATGGACTTTGCAGCAACTTGGATGAATTTAGAATCTATAATACTCAGTGATCTATCACAGAAACAAAGAACTGAACACCACATGTTCTCACTCATAAGTGGGCCCTGAATATGTACCATAATTCTATAAGAAAGCAGTAGCAGGACATTTCCAGGAAAGGGGAACATATAACATCAGTAAGGGTACCTGATCTCAAACCAAGTGAAGTGGGGACCAAAGGGAGGTCCAAACTTTACCTGTACAATGGACCACTTGCATACCTAATCCTGAATTGTACACCACATCTTTAAAAATAAAATAAAATAAATTAACATTTAAAAATAAAATAAATCAAATCTGCCTTTCTAAGATAAACTCAATTTAGTCACAAAGTACTAATATTTTTACTTATTTCTGGATTTGCTATGCCAATATTGTATCTAACATTCTCTCTTTTTTTTCTGAGTCGGAGTCCCACTCCATCACCCAGACTAGAGGGCGGTGGCACGCTCCCGGCCACCGAGCCTCAACCTGCTGGGCTCCGGCGAGCCTTCAGCCTCAGCTTTCCAAGTGGCCAGAACCACAGGTGCACGCTATCATGCCTGGCTAGTTTTTTATTTTGTTGTAGAGACGAGGTCTCGCCAATTTGCCTGGGCTGGTCACAAACTGGCAGGATCAGGCAATCCACTCGCCTCGGCCTCCCAAAGTGCTGGGATTACAGACTGAGCCACCAAGCCTGGCCATATCTAAGATTTTCACATCTGTGTTCCTAAATTAGACTGGTTTTCCTAATTCTGTCCTCTTCAGGATTTAGAGTCAAGTTATGCTGGCCTCAGAAAATGGATAGGGAAATACTTTATTTTCATCTTCTCTGGGAGAATTTGTGTAAACTGCAACTTTTGTTATTATTTTTTATTATTTGTCCCATGAATGTTTGGTAGAACAAGTGGGTAAACTATCTTGGACTAAGACTTCTACTCCAGGCCAAAATGAAGTAACATAGACTATATTGACCCTCCCACTTGAAACAACTAAAAACCAGGCAGAATATATAAATCAGTAGCTTTTAAGACATTAGACATTAAGGAATAAAGGACAGTGGTTCTTGAGACTTGACAAAGAAACATATTGAGCCCTGTGATTGCCCCAGCTTATTCACCTTGAGAAAAACTTCAGGTCATTAGACAGGGAGGCAGAAACCAGGAAAAGTCACTTTTTGTGTTCTTTTTTCTCCTTTCTTGATCTCTCTTATATTTAAACTATTTTCTCATTCAACTTTTCTCTTCTGCTATTTAAAAAGTTATATATATACATAAAGTTATATATATAACTTTTTATATATATATATATTTTAAGTTTTATATATATATAAATATATATATAAAATATATGTCTGTCTAGTGGTATGTTTTTCAAATCTTTTTTGACCATGATACAATGCATTTCATATAGTGATATATGTGAAATATATTTATATATGTGCATACACACACACACACACTTACAGAGGCACACTTAATATATATTGATTGAATCAAAAGTTCTATGAGACAATAGCTGCTTTTTTTTTTTTTTTTGAGTTGGAGTCTCACTGTTGCCCAGACTGGAGTGCAGTGGCCGCTCCCGGCCACCGCAGCCTCGACCTGCTGGGTTCCAGCGATCCTTCTGCCTCAGCCTTCCAAGTAGCTGGAACTACAGGCACGTGCTACCAAGCCCGGCTGATTTTTGATTATTGTAGAGATGAGGTCTCGCCAAGTTGCCCAGACGGGTCTCGAACCCGCGGGCTCAGGCAATCCACTCACCTCAGCCTCCCAAGGTGCGGGATTACAGGCTGAGCCACCAAGCCCGGCTAATAGCTGCTTTTACTAAAAAGAAATACTCTCCTGATATTTCATTCTTCTCTATTCTGGTTATCACCCTT